>CM067372.1:101647029-101729529 GCA_034401795.1 Chaetoderma sp. LZ-2023a | reverse complement strand
ACAATATCCTCAACTGTATAATATGATCTGAAAAACAATTTACGCAAACAGGACAATTCAGAAACTGGATCAAAACTTCTCTGATTGTAAGAAAAATCAATGAAAAATCCAAGTTCCCCAATTTTAATCCGTTGTTCCTAGCTCGTTAGGATGAATTCGATGCAACTAGCGAAGTCTGAAAAAAATTGCCGAAAAATATCCAGAGTTAGGCATATAAAATAACTATTGTTTATTGTTACTCCAATTTATCTTAAACTATATGATAGTAAAGTACTTAAGAAAATAAATGGTTTATCTCATGAGAAAAACTGATTGCATTGTCATAATAATGGGGTTAATTTCGGCATGGAGTAATTTGAAATTGGTATCATTATACTTTGTTGTAAATAAGCCAAAATGGGTTTGTTATTTCAAGGGAGGTAAACACGTGCGACTAGAACTATTGCTGTACGTATTTGTCTCCCTTTTGTACATTACACCATAGGCCATTTGTATTCAAGTCATTACCAAAATCATATCTCGATGACATCATGTAATCATAAATAAAATTTAGCAGAAAATGAGAGGAACCACATTTATAAATATGTGACCAAAATTTATATCACATGACTATCACCAGACTTATTACATGCCTACTAACCATACTTTTTCCTGTTCACGGTATGGAAACCGGAAGTGATATTAATGATGTGAATGTGCTCGCTTTAGTTCAAAATTTTTAAAGCTGGAAAGAGCCACATTTTAACGATCATTTAATTTTCATTGATTCAAACTCTGACTTCATGCCGTGACTCAAAAGAAGAGTTCAAGAATCCCATTTGATTTTGTGAGCCAGGAATCTCACCGATGGTAACTGCTGATATCTCAGACATTACCATCTGATGAATTGCGTGCCTTCAGAGGGAAAGTCACATTACAATTAAATGTCTAATGTCCCAGGTCTTTTGTGCTGCTCAATTTTTGTGGCCCAAAATGGCGACCTGAGTCAGCTACCTATAATAGACAACTTACCAGTAACGGGAGAACAATGGATCCATCTGAGTGCGCACTCAGATTCTTGAATTTTCACCCACTTATGGCTAGCATATAGCCATCGGTACAAACCCCATATTCCCGGGGTTACTGGGTTCTCTTACCGGATGACCTACCAGTCGTCCATTTCCATTTGTATTTTTATATCATTTATGTGTTAAATTGTTTAAGAGAACTTTAACCTCATTGACTGGCACCAGGGAGTAACTTCAATGAGATTGTAATGGTAACTCAATAAGAAGATTTACTTGCACCTCCAGCCTGACATTCTGGGTCATTCATAGTATAGGACTAACTCATCAACAGAGCCTGCCGGCTACATGCTTCTCCCTATTTGATAGTCTCCAAGTGACTGGTATTGGAGGACTAATTTACCCTGAGTATGGCTACATCCTACGATGACTAACGCAAATAGGCGATGCGAGGGCCTCCCACTGGCCCGGATACTACTATATCACTCAACCTGTGGTATTATAATTACAAGTTTGAAGACAATTATCGAAAATCTCCAGCAGTGTACCGTTATCTGCTATGGTACTTCGTTATGAAAGATTGTGTTGTGGCTAAACCAATAGCTGTTGGTAATACTTTGCTCTTGAAAGATCCAAGACAATTTGCTACACACCTGCTCTTTGTTATTTTGGCATGTGAGCAGCTTTTGATTTATCGCTGTTGATGTGGGGATCACATGGTTAAAATGTGCCCACATGCCAAAATCCAAACAAGACGAAAGTTGTTATAACAGCGTTTGTCTTGTTTGGATTTTGATATTTTAAGAGCCATAGAATAAAGCTTGCTCTTAGCTGGTCTTAAGCGTGCATAATGTTTAATTGTGTGTCCAGCTTTACCACAATGATAGCACGACCTGTCTTCCATGATACGCCCAGGTGCCTGCCAAGAAACGCATCTCTTACTTATTGGACACCTTTTCTCCCGCAGGACGTAATTGTGACTTTATTGGAGGAGGAGTTTGTGCAACTACTTCCTCCCGTATCAGAGATGCCATGATAATAATCTCTTTCCTGGCACGTTTTTTTGTTTCCTAGGCGTGCATTTTTTGGAATCGCTCACGTTTTTCATTCGAAATTTGAGATGAGCGTTTGCATTTAGCAGATTTGTTAGACCTTTTCTGCTTTTTTGGAATATGTTTGCTCTCGGAGGAACCTGTTTGGGTGGTGTTGAAGATGTAAAGTTGTTATCTGGGTTTATGGCATAATAACTCGTGGGAAGCTCGTTGATTACTTCATGATGGAGCTCTAAGTAACGACGTGCATCAGGACAGATAGTTGCCTTATTTTGTTCCAGTATGAGCAACTCTTTAGTTTTCTCGAAATCGTCAATGACACCCGTTGCTAATAACCATCTTCTCAGAGAACTACGTTGGAATTGAATTTGTTCCCTTGTTGATTTCTGGGGAGCCCACTCGCATTCTCTGAATATTAGCCTGTTAGTACCGTAGAAATTGACATGGACCCGGACATTTTGTATAACAGACACATTTTTGTTTTAATCACTTCGGTATGGCCCAAAATACATCCCAGAAAAATTCTCCAAAATTCACACATGGGGAAATATGTTTTTTAGAGGAAATTCAAAATGGCCGCCAAGACGATGACCAATAACCAGGTAATATGTATTTTGACTCTAAAAACCCGTGTTTTGGTAAGTGTTGTACAGTTTAAAGTATGTCATCATCAAAATCACTTGATAGACTATAAATTTAATGCAAACTGAGCGACTGTTGTGAAACACAGCGAACAGGCAGAATGGCTGAAATTTGTCTATGCATTTTCACTTTCAAATTTCGAGCTGTTAAGGCAGTGACCTTCACATTTACAATGTATGCTACAGGGAATGCCTTTCTTGGAGCAACTACACGAGGAACACAGACGTGTGCTGCTTTTACACTGGCACCTTATATTTAGAAGTAGCTCCGGAGGCGCTGCTGACTTGTCCGTAATGATCGCCGTCACTGATCCTTGTTCTACTGCATAACCATACTCTTCTTTCTTTAACACAGTTTTTAGGTGAAGCCATGTGCTTGCTTGGAGATGAACCCGAAGGCTATGGAAGTATGCTGCCCTACGTGTGGGTGGCATCCTTTCAACTGGTACATGCTTAGGAGAGATGGCAGTCATGTATCTGAGATTGTCTAAGCCAGGACTTCTTGATCCAGCACTATACAAAGACTTAATGTACTTTTCACCAATAACCATTATATCCGCCTTTGATCTGGAGATGTCGCCAAATGCAAGTACATCTTGTCTGACGGTTGGTGAAGATTGGATCATTTTCATATGCTTTACTTTGCCCATGCCATATAAAGCTGATGTCGTGTCACATCCAGACATACTATGGACGAATGGCAGCCACATACACAATTCCCTGCCTAAGATCTCTGTGGCCACTTTGATGCATAGCTTATGTTGCTTTGTTTGTAGGAAAATATTTGCAGAGGTGCTTGCATGATAGAGGAGTAAGATCAATATGTCTGTATCGTCAGCAACAACTATTGTTGTTCTTTCAGTTCCTGCCAATTCCAATGCTCTCCTTACCATCACCACATCAGCATCGCCTTCATCTACTGCATGTACCACCTCAACACCTGCATCTGATAAATGTTTTGCCAACAGATTTATGGTATTCTGCTTGTTGCGTTTGTTTGATAGAAATCCAGTTTTGTTTCCTGGAACAGGTGTGTTGTCTTGGACAGCTACATCAGGAGCGCCAACTTGATTAAGCCGTCGTCGCTTCTGTTCTTGATCTTTGTGGTCTCAGTTTGATAGTTATCAAATATAACGCATACAAGCGCATCAAGCCTCTGATAATGTACTACTGATGCTACGAATGAGCTACAAACGGTCTCCATTGTTCCAACCTTAGGCCATGGTATCCGATGCAAAAGTGCGCAGCCATCAAATACTCTTGCAGCTGGCTCTGTTGTCTCTTGCTGTAGCATTGATGTGTTCATTTCAATTATATACTTCGCCAGTTGTGACTTTTGCGATTTCCTCATAGTTCTGTCATCGTGGAAGAGGGCGGGACATACCGTTGCAAGCTCGTATTCAAAGATCGCTTTGTCTGGAGGTCCATAAACAGATGCAGTTGACATTAAGTGATGGTACAGCTCCTGGGAAGACATATGGACATCTTCATTTCCTACTTTAACTACCTTTCGCATGACAGCAAATGTTACAGCTTGATCTGCTTTCTTTAGCGTAATGTCGCCACACCTTTTCTCATTTAACTTCTCATGAATTCTTCGACCAATATCAATGGCATCATCGGCAGTAACACGATGGTCTGAAATCAAACCAGTTGCGATATTTCTCAGTTGGTCGTCTTCAACTGCGAATGGATTGTGTTCTCTGAGAAACAGAGTGAATTTCTTCATGTCTTCTACATCTCGTCTCATATTTGCAGGGTGAACATCTCTGTGTTGTTCCGACCATGTCCCGGTGAACGTGTCAGTCAATGACCGCAGAGCGTGTGTGTACTGTGCTATGATGTGTGCAGTGAGAAGCCATTTTGTTTTAGCGGGTTCCTTGTGCGTTATATTGATCAATCCACCCTGTGTCTTCCCAGCTCTCATTAGACTCTGTTCAATTGTCATATCAGACCAGGTACCACTCCAATACAGTTTAGCATTCCTGCGTACAGCAAAGTGCCCTTCGTGCATGGGACCATCCAGACAAGTACATAGATCATCAGAATCTTGGAGGTAAAGGCGACAACACTTTGTGTAATTGTGCCCTGCAGCAGCAAAGAATGGCAACATTAGTTGTGTCGCCTTTAAATGAAGGATCCAATTACCAGTACGCTCAGCCCTGATGAACAATTGTACAATGGCGACAAATTCCATGAACAACGATCACAATTTACCAGTTCTTGATTTCTCTACGCTTTCCTTCAAATTAGAAACTTGCTTACATAGGTCTTGCAAATGGTCATTGTCACAAACATCGTCTGTTGAAATATCATGTGACATAATAGCATCGTATAAATTGCGCAGCTCTGACCACATATCATCCGTTGACATATGTGTTTGACTTTCAAAGCATGTTTCTGTTTCGGTTGTTTGCTCATCCGAAGCGTCATCGCTATCAGGATCAACATCACTTTCTTCATCTTGCAGCTCTGCAAATTCAGATTCACCATATGTACTGCTGGGTGTGTTGTCTGCAGCACTTCCTTGTAGAGAAATTATATCAACATCGGGTTGAATTAGCAAAAGATGCAATGCGGCATCTGTAAGGAGGCATGCTCTTAATGTCTTTGTGTAAGCTTTCTGCTCCATTATCCTAGGTAGGGAATTCCTAGCATACACGGTTGCCCACAAATCATCGATCCCACTCCCCTCCATGATCTTACAGCCCGCTCCAAGAAAGGACATTAGTTGGTGGAAGCCACCCAGCCTTATATACATGTTCCTAAACTGTGGATGAGTGTCTTGCTTAATTTTGTAGCTTTTTAAGTACAATGGCTGGTCAAATGTTATGGTTGCGCAACACAGTCCTGCCTTTAGGGATTGGGACTGCACATACATCATGGTACTATACGGCTTCATTTGTTCCTGGATTCAAAGGTACCATGGGGCTGTAAACTACTGCCGTGCAGTGGAAATTGTTGCATGGCGTTATTTCAGACGTGAACCCCTGCCAGTTTGGTGGCTGACTTGTGAGAAGGCTAGAGTACAACCACAATGTGTCTAATTGACCGTGCATAGCAATAGGTAAGCTGATAGGGTTAATGGACTTTATCTTTAAATCTGCAATTAGGGATTTATTAGAAGACGTGTAGGGTAGCATGAAGCTCCTAAGATCACCAGCTTCTTTGATCTCATCAGCAGTTATAGTAACATTTTCTAAATTTACCCCGGACTATATATTATTGTAATAGTAAGAATAATAGCGTTAGGAATATTTAAATCATTGACTGCATAGTTGCGATCAACATGCTGTCCATATGTGTAACTCTCTCCGTCAGATCTTTAAAAAAACTGGCCATACATTGATGTACCATGTTCTGGAATTCACACTCATGTATCAAATCATATATGGTTGTTATAGACAGGTTTTACTGATTAATTTAAATTTACATTAGTATGTCTTACAGGTAATTTGACTGGGATCTGTTGTCATATACACAATTGACAATAGAAATTGTCAGTAGGTCTAATTTTATAAAAATTCTCAAAAGATTACCTATTTTTGCTAATATGTGTGTACTCTGGACAGTCATAAAAAGTGTTTGGAACACAAAATCGTCTGTTATACAAAATGTCCGGGTTAGCCTATATTTCTGTTGATTTCTACTGGACTATGTATTGTTCTGTTGTTAAAGAATATTCTCTGAGGACTGTTGACTTCAAGATTTCGTAATTGTCACGATCAATTGATCGGCCAACTATAAACTCTTGCTGACGATTGAAATCGTTCAAAGAATACATCAATGTTATCCTCGTCGAACCTAGGCACCAAACAACATTCCTTTTTAACTGATAAGAATAGGTCTAAGATAGGTCTGGTGCTGGACTGTCTTATCATTCAATTCAATTCAATTTAAAAATTGAATTGAATTGAAAAAATGGGTTTGATGCTGGACTGTCTATCATAGTCCGACTTAACACTCTAAATCTATCTGCGCTGTCTTGTACCGCAATTATGAGGTGATCTGACACAGTCATATCAATGCGGCCAACAACTTGATGGGCCACTGTGCTTTCTACTGGTTTTTTACACGGACATTTTGACTCTGTTTTAACAGGACCTAACGACTTGTTAAGTGTTTCAGGGGTAAAATTATTTTTAGGAAGTTTTCCGGACTTAATCATATCAGCATTAGAAGTCTGACTGATTAAATCCTGATCTGGATGTCCATTAATGACCACTGCATGTCTTAACTTCGATATAATAAAGGCCACCAGTGTGTTTTGGTCTGCATCAGTGGGAGCATATATGTTGTAATAAGCACAAACACAATCTAAATGCTCCATCTCAAGGACCCGCAAATTCTTGCTGAATTTATCCATATTGTTCATTTCAAGAGAATGCTTTTTGATTGATTTTCATTAAATTTAATTGTAATTTGATGAAACAATTACAAGGTTACTCAAAGTTGATTGCGTATGTTCATAATTGAATGCTGGCCCGTACTTGGTAATGAGGTCATAAATATTTTAAACTCAAGCCGCATTCACTATGTGTTGAAATAGAACTTGTAAGCGTTACACATGTTAATGACTTATGATGATTTAAATAGTGAAAAAAAACACAGCAGATTTAACCCCTCTGAGCTATACATCTATAGCGCAAGAATTCCTATATTACTATAAGAATGGTAGTCATATCATTTCAATATTCAAAACATTGTCATTAATAGTTCAAAACTTTAGATCTTTAACCATGTTACATCCTGTGCGTGATTATCCTTTTAACAGACTCAATCACGCATACCGAAGGCGATGGGTAACAAGTGTTAAGATATTGTACTTTGAACAGACGCATAGTGCGTGAGTGCATGCGTACTCATTCAACTCAACAAATACAGTGGAATATCCTAGGCGATCGTTTTAGAGCATGTATGTAAACAACGCTCAGACAATTTTCAACTGTTTTGTAACCATTACCACCGGAATCGGTAAACTAATTTTAACTATATTATATAAATATAAAAATATATTACGGATGGAACCTATTTAGGAACAGGTGTACTAATATACGGTGCTAACCTGTAGTTCTAAAAGTGATTGTAAAACTGTATGTTGCGCGCAATGGAGAAAAAGTTAAATGATAGTCCGCTATACATTTTACAGTTTTGACAGCTACGTACTTTGATTGACAGTTGATAAATCACTGCAAATAAGAACGTGATTAACAGCGCTGGAGAATTTTATGCTAAAGTTTGATTGACAGCACGGCATAGTTGTCAATCGAACTCCTATGAAATTAAACGTGTGCTACTATTATTGTGCATTTACTATTCGGCTTTCAGCCAACATCCCACAATGCATTGCGCTTACTATTGTCTAACGTTAACCGGAACACTATTCCTGCTACAGGATCCGGTTAATGTTAAACACTAGTAAGCGCAACGCATTGGGGGATGTTGGCTGACACCCGAATGCAATCGGGTGCATCGGGTGCATCGGGTAGTAGAGCGCGATGGCATGGATTGTAAAACAGATTCGTTTGTTGAGACACGCATACTGTTAAGGAAGATGACATAAATAATTAACCTCGTGGAAACGTGAAAACGTTAAACTTGTCCTGTCGGCCGAGGTTTGGCTAAGCGCGCGCAAAGACGTGGTATAACTAACTAAGCGCAGTTACCAATTGTAATCCCTTTATAGCTGTATCGACGCGAATATGATAGACGTCTTTAACTGGTTTTCAAAATTAGTACCTGCAAGAGTAATTTAATCTGAAAATAAATGCTGAAAATTAAAAAGATTAATTTTATTTATTCCACCATTTGTCTGACGTATCAACAGCGCTTATTCATCGAGTTTGTTGGCAGATGTTCGACCTGTTTGAAATAAGAGTGTCACCGCTGTCAGGCAAATTAAGACAAAATAGGAAATTAACCAAATGACCTACTTAAAAAAATATGAACAAATATCTGAAAATATGTCATCTTTGTTCAGATAACTATTCAGAATCACTTAAAATAAATTGTCAAAAACTTGAAAATTAAATCCGAGGATTATTTTGACAATTAATTTGCTTTGAATGAAGACTCCATGTAAGGGAGTCACGTTTCGTTTGGTGTGGGTCAGATTACTGTACGACGCGAAATGCCAATATGTTTTATCAAAAGACAAAACATTAGTAATGATTATGACAACATTAATCAAATGATGACCCGATATTTTAGTGCCAAAACGCTTAACCCAAAATGAAATACATGTTTCGAGGTAGGCTAAATGATTTCCATTATGAGTGGTTAACCCTTTTACTCGAAGGAAATCTTATAGGACCGATTTGATTTAAATTCCAACACTTCCTTTTCTTTATCTTGGCTCGATGTATGGAAGAGTAATCTGCATTAGCATTTGAACTTTAACCTATTGATTCAAAAGATGGGTATAATTAAGAGGAAAGTAAACACAGACGGATTTGATGAATTAATATTCATTCATTTTTGCTTTCTTTCTTTCATTGATTATTCAAATTAAATCAGTAGTACGTATTTGAAATAATTCTTATAAATGATGTATTGTATGAAGATAAACTAGGGTTTCAGAATCTGTAACCGCTGAATCCCTCTACCTAAGTTATCTTTCATTAATTTGAACGAAACGAGAACCCTATGCTGACGAAGTTACATCTAGATTCAAACAACCATTATCAATCAGTAGCGGACTGATCCTGGCTGATCCAATCCCTATTCGTTCTTTGAGTTTTGATATTAATTACATCAAATCAATTCTTCGATCTGATGTCACTCATCTCAATCCTCAAAGAATTTCACAGACGATTTAGTTTACTTCAGAATCATCACAAATGCTCCTAATTAATGGAAGATGAGATCCGGGTACATCCCTATCCAAGTTGAAAATGACCCCTATTCGATCTGGTCAATGTAGACCACTATCGACTACTGAATCATTTGGAACCTAGAATGGATATGGGACAATTGGATAATTTCTTGACTTTATAGCACCATGTATGATTTTGTCAATTAGAATTTAGGATTAATGTTTCTTGGTTCAGAATCTAAATTTGAAATATCAAACTGATTGGCGTGTTAATAACTATAACAATAATCAATATAGAATCGAAATATAAAAACCCAATAATATACGACCTTATGTGGTATAGTTGTTATAGATACTCGATGGAAACAGTCATTTCTTTGTGGCTTGAAAACAAAGGCCCCGATGACGAAGATGATCACAATATGAGATGATATCATATTGAGTATGACGGATAGATGTGGGTGCACCCAGACGAACATGCAACAAATAATATAACCGACTGAAATTTATTTTACGATGCAGGTGGATTCGAAAGGCTGCATATAACTGGCCACGAGCTGCCAGAAGCTAATGTTGTGATGGATCTGCGAATCGCCAGAAGCTTGAGATCTGGCTCGCAACTACATTAACCAGGAACTGGAGACCTGGCTACTGATAAAGACAATCAGGAGCTGGAGACCTGGCTACTGGTAATGTAGTCTCTGAAGAGCCGCAGTCTACTACTGCGTCTCTAACATCTGCCTGTCGATTTCTGTCTGGATTTTCCACCTAAATGGTCCATTTTTAACATGCCTTTTTATACGAAAACTGCATCATCATCATCATCATCATCATTTTACGAGGCATAAGCCATTGGCTTGTTATTGCCGCAGTGTTTTTTTAATTATAGTATGGCTAGCTCAGTTCAATTCAAAAAATTGTTCTTTGAAATAGATCTAACTAGTTTGTTCTTGAATGATTTGACCATTGTCGCTTAATTAAGTCTCCTCGAAACCGTTAGTATATCAGGGATATTAGATTAAAAACTTTAGCTCTGTTTTGGGGAATGCTATGGTGCAGATGGGTATTCCCCACATTAGCTGCAGTGTGCCGCCTACACTTCGAGTCACACTCTGCTGCGCCTAGCATTTGTTTGCATGTTCACTTGTGGAGGCCGTGGTTGCTCTATTGGCTGTTGTTTTCATTTTCCATGTTCATCGCTATCCGAGTCTCCTCCTCTACGCACGTGTCTCTTCATGCAACCACAAAGTGCGGACGTGCAAGCAGAGATTATTTACCGGTAATTGGAATCACTATTGAGCATGTTCTTGTCTATGCAGAGGCTACTCCAAGATCAGTCCACTGTATTGGCAGAATTGCAGTATGACTTTGTGATGGTCTGATAAACACATGGCCTGTTCAATGTGTTTATCACTATCTGGGTCTCCTTCTCTACACTAGTGTCTCTTTATTCAAATCATGTTTAGTCAAAATCATGACTTGTCTAGTTTACTTTTGAAACATTCACCCATTGGTGCCTCTATAACTGTTGCTGGCAGTGAATTCTAATAGGGTACCACTCTGATAGAGGAAAAGTATTTGCAAATATCTTTAGTGCTGCATGTCATGTTGAGCTTGAACTTATGTCCTCTAGTGTGTGTGTGTTAGTGGAGAGTTCGAAAAAGCTGCTATTGTCAATGTTGTGCATATCATTAAGGATTTTGTATGTTTCGATTACGTCTCCCCGAAATCTTCTGTATTTCAATGCCATTAGATTTAGGGTTCTGAGTATTTCTGTGTAGCTGCAGTCTCTAATTTGTGGTAATATATTTTTTGCCCGACGCTGTACTCTTTTTAATAGCTGGGTGTGTCATTTAAATCTTGGAGACCATGCCGAGTTACAGTATTCAAGGATAGGTCTCACCAAAGATTTGTAAAGTAAAGTAAGTGTAGATGGGTCTATACATGAAAAAGTTCTTTTTATTATTCTTACTCTACTGTTCGCTTTAGATACGATGTTATTTATGTGTGTGTCAAAAGAAAGGTCTGTGTCGATATGCACTCTCAAATCTTTTTCTAGCTGTGATGTAGATATTGGCTGTATGTGGGAGGTACCAGTTGTCATAGAGTATTGGATTCGGGAACTGTTACTGCCAAAATGCAAGACATGCATTTTGCTTGTATTGAAGCCTATTTGCCATGTGCGAGACCACTCGCATACCTTGTCTATGTTATCTTGGGTGTCATTGGTGGATGGGTCTCCATATATTTTCGTGTCATGGGCAAATATTTTGCAGTGGCAGGTTAGTGATTGTGGTAGATCATTTATGTAAATTAGAAAAAGGACAGGCCCCTCAGTCAACAAACAATTTTTCCTGATTTTGAAGAATCTTTGAAGAAAATTGCTTCTACACTGATCAACTAACACACATTCATATAGTTTTTGTCTACCATAGAGCTCGTAGACATAGCTAACATACCAAAATTTGTCTTATTTCGAGATCAGACTTTGGTGTTACCGATTTTTGAATTTTTGTTGAGACAACTGCATAGTAATGCCTCATATAGCGCTACGTTTAGCACCAATTTTTATCCCTTTTCCATTCTTATCCATCTAACATAGTGGTAGACTACAGAAACACAAAGAAATTCGCAAATCAATTCAGAATTCTATTACTCAGTTTAGTATTACCAGGTTTCGCTTGTTGACATCTGTTCAGCATAGCAACAGTTGTTAACTGTCACAACAACCAACTCGTCCCAAAACAACTAGTTACAGGACAAATATACATCACGATCCAGCTAAAATATAAAAATTTACTAGTACATAATTCTAGACGATTACTACACACACTACACACAATACAACGCAAATGATCATCTGGGATTTGGTCGCAGACTACTGTACCAATCAAATAACGATACAATGGGAAAGCAGGCTCCGTGACTACCGCCTTAGCAGTCCGATAACAATAATACTGCACAGACAAACAACAGCATAAATAATCCGTTGGATTTGGTCGCAGACTACTATACTAGTACCAGTAGAATCACAAAAGAGTTGCTCATAATTGACCAATTTAAGGCAACTATATGTCCTGATGCACATCATTACTTAGAACTCCATCATGAAGTAATCAACGTTGACCATGCAGCAGAGCTTCTCGAGAGTCATTATCCCATGAACCCAGATAACAACTTTACATCTTCAACACCACCCACACAAGTTCCTCATGAGCAAACAGATTCCAAAAAGCAGAAAACGTCTAACAAATCTGCTAAATGCAGACGCTCATCTCAAATTTCGAATGAAGAACCGTCTCAAGTGAGTGATTTCAAAAAATGGGAGGAAGTAGTTGCACAAACTCCTCCTCCAATAAAGTCACAATTACATCCTGCAGGAGAAAAGGTGTCCAATAAGTCCAAGAGATGCGTTTCTTGGTAGGCACCTGTTCGTATCATGGAAGACAGGCCGTGCTATCATTGTGGTAAAGCTGGTCACACAATTAAACATTGTGCACGCTTAAGAACAGCTAAGAGCCAACTATATTCTACGGCTCTTAAAATATGAAAATCCAAGCAAGACAAACGCTGTTATAACAGCATTTGTCTTGTTTGGATTTTGACATGTGGGCACATTTTAACCATGTGATCCCCACATCCACAACGATAACTCATTTAAAATGTGCCCACATGACAAAATAACAAAGAGCAGTTGTGTATCGAATAGTCTTGGAGCGTTTAAGAGCAAAGTATTACCAACACCTCTTGGTTTAGCCACAACACAATCTTTCATCACGAAGTACCATAGCAGATAACGATACACTGCTGGACATTTTATAATTGTCTTCAAAGTTGTAAATATAATGCCACAGGTTGAGTGATACAGTAGCGTCCATCTGGTAACAGGCGTCCGGTAAGAGAACCCAGTAATCCGAGGGATGTGGTGTTGGTACCGAAAGCTATGTGTTCGCCATTAGTGGGTGAAAATTCAAGAATCTGAGTGCGCACTCAGATGGAGCCATTGTTCGCCCGTTACTGGTAAGTTGTCCATTATAGGTAGCTGACTCAGATCGCCATCTTGGGCCACGAAAATTGAGCAGCACAAAAGACCTAGGACATTAGACATTTAATTATGTCATGTGGATTTCCCCTGAAAGCACGCAATTTGACAGATGGTAATGTCATCGGTGAGATTCCTGGCTCACAAAATCAAATGGGATTCTTGAACTCTTCTTTGCGTCACGGCGTGAAGACAAAGTTAGAATCAATGAAAATTAAATGATCGTTAAAATGTGGCTCTTTCAAAATCTTTAAAAATTTTGAACTAAAGGTAACACATTCACATCATTTATATCACTTCTGGTTGCCATACTGTGAACACGAAAAAATATGGTGTGTAGGCATGTAATAAGTCTGGTGATGGTCATGTGATATAAATTTGGTCCACATATTTATAAATGTGGTTCCTTTCATTTTCTGCCAAATTTTATTTATGATTGTATGATGTCATCGAGCTATGATTTTGGTAATCACTTTTGAATACAAATGGCCTAATGGCTTAATGTCCAAAAGGGAGACAAATACTTACAGCAATAGTTCTAGTAATACATGTTTACCTCCCTTGAAAAAACAAACCCATTTTGGCTTATTTACAACAAAGTATAATGCTACCAATTTCAAATTAATCCATACCGAAATTAGCCCCATTATTATGATTATGACAATACAATCAGTTTTTTTCATGAGATAAACCATTTAATTTTCTTAAGTACTTACTATTATATACTTTAAGATAAATTGTAGAACAATAAACAATAGTTATTTTATATGACATTACAAATTGTGCAATCTCAACTTTGACATTTGAAGATGGCCAAAATCTCCATGACCTTGATACTGGGTCATTTTTGTCTTTAGGTTTATAAAACCTCAATGTTTTGTGTCTTTGGCAATTTTTTTCAGACTTCGCTAGTTGCATCGAATTCATCCTAACGAGCTAGGAACAATGGATTAAAATTGGGGAACTTGGATTTTTCATTAATTTTTCTTACAATCAGAGAAGTTTTGATCCAGTTTCTGAATTTTCCTGTTTGCGTAAATTGTTTTTCAGATTATATTATACAGTTGAGGATATTGTACAGATGATGGATTATAAATTAACAATATAAATAGGTACTGTATATGTTTTAATTTTCAGGAAAATATGTATTGTGCATAAATATTGTTTTTCATTTGACATTGACAAATGGATAAATTATATTTTATTTGTTTTATTTGTTTTATGTTTATTCTGATCTGTCTGGATAAAAACCTTTTTGAATTTTATTAGGAAAATATGATTATTTTTCAAAAATTTTGTTTAAAGGTCCCATGAATCAAAATAGTGGAATTCGGCTTAAAGTATTCATGTCTCAAGAACATTTTTCCTTTTTTCTTTTTTCTTTAAATTTACTGTTTATTTAGGTCTACTTTAGCTTAAATAAACTAAATACTTTCATAATTAGTCCCAAACATTGATAGCAAGTTCTACTTTTATTAAATGCGAAATTTTCTCACTCCCACATTTAATTTTTGTCTTTGAAAATATAAGACAACATTTTTTTGCCTGGGAACATGTGATGACTATTGCTATTATATGATCGCGAGATCATACATAGCAATCATATTTCCATACAAACATGTTAGCTTATGCCATCTGCAAGGTGTTTGGATTCCAAATCTGCTACAATATAAGTAGACAGATTATCATCCTGTCTTGCTCACTTTCATGTCAATTTCATGAAATAAATTACTTCATGTCAATTATAAAAGCGTAGTGGATATTCGTAATCGAGATTTACACTTATGTAATTTTATAACATTTAGAGTTTAGATAATTATAATTGTTAATATGATTAGATTACAATCAATATAGATTTCATTATTTATAATCTATGCTGATTGTTTTAGAAATTATGTTAGGGGTTATTAATCAGTATTATATCCGCGTGAGCCAAACGGATCACTGTGCATTGTGTGTGTGTGTGTGTGTGTGTGTGTGTGTGTGTGTGTGTGTGTGTGTGTGCGTGCGTGCGTGCGTGCGTGCGTGCGTGCGTGCGTGCGTGCGTGCGTGCGTGCGTGCGTGCGTGCGTGCGTGCGTGCGTGCGTGCGTGCGTGCGTGCGTGCGTGCGTGCGTGCGTGCGTGCGTGCGTGCGTGCGTGCGTGCGTGCGTGCGTGCGTGCGTGCGTGCGTGCGTGCGTGCGTGCGTGCGTGCGTGCGTGCGTGCGTGCGTGCGTGCGTGCGTGCGTGCGTGCGTGCGTGCGTGCGTGCGTGCGTGCGTGCGTGCGTGCGTGCGTGTGTGTGTGTGTGGTTAGAACACCGCCTCAGTGGGAATTCAGTGGTTGGCCTTTGCAAGTGATGCTCATGTTTTAGCGAAATATGTGACGTAGGCAGCCATCATTTCACATTGTATATAGTTCTATGCCGGCCCTTTGAACATTGAAATGTAATATAGCAAAGGATTGCTTGATATTCAGATAACACTCATCATTCAGAAACGTGAATGAGTATGGACATCATCATAGTTTCTAGGCCCATCAACAGTTAGTCAGTCTTCTGAACATTAGGAGTTCATGCTTCTCTGGTAAAAATCACGCAATGGCCTTGTGCCATCATAATCATTGATAGCATGTGATAGCATCGTTCATGCGGTAACTGTCTCCAGCTCGTGGCCATCATTACAAATAGCGAGATCTCCAGCTCCTGGTTGTTTTTATCAGTAGCCAGGTCTCCAGCTCCTGACTAATGTAGTTACGGGCCAGATCTCCAGCTTCTGGCCATTTGCAGATCCATCACAACGGTAGCTTCTGGCGGCTCATGGCCAGTTATATGCAGCCTTTCAAATCCACCTGCATCGTAAAATAATTTTGGTCAGTTATATTATTTGTGTTGCGTGTTCGTCTGTGTGCACCCACATTTATGTGTCATACTCAATATGATATCATAACTCATATTGTGATCGTCTTCGTCACCAGGACCCTTTCGTTTTCAACCCACAAAGAAATGACTGTTTCCATCGAGTATCTATAACAACTATACTGCATTCAGATTGTATATATATATTTTTTTAATATTTTGATTCTATATTGATTATTGTTATAGTTATTAACACATCAGCTTATTATTTCAAATTCAGATTCTGAACCAAGAACCATCAACCCTAAATTCTAATTGACAAAATCATACATGCTGCTATAAAGTCAAGAGATTCTCCAATTGTCCATATCCATCCTATGTTCCAAATGATTCAGTAGTCGATAGTGGTCTACATTGACCAGATCGAATAGGGGTCATTTTCAACTTGGACAGGTGATGTACCCGGATCAAATCTTCCATTAATTGGGAGCATTTGTGATGCTTCTGAAGTGAACTAAATTGTCTGTGATATTCTTTGAGGATTGATATAAGTGACATCAGATCGAAGAATTGGTTTGATGTGAGTAATATCAAAACTCAAAGAACGAACAGGGATTGGATCAGCTAGGATCAGTCCGCTACTGAATGATAATGGTTGTTTCAATCTAGATGTAACTTCGTCAGCATAGGGTTCTTGTTTCGTTCAAATTAGTTTTATAAATATTCACAAAAGTTAAGTTCGATAGAGGGATTCAGCGGGTACAGATTCTGAAACCCCCATTCAATAGAACCATTTATTTTCATACAATACATCATTTATAAGAATTATTTCAAATACGTACTACTGATTTAAATTGAATAACAATTGACAGAAAGAAAGCATGTATGAATGAATATTAATTTATCAAATCTGTCTTCGTTTACTTTCCTGTTAATTATATCCATCTTTTGAATCAATAGGTTAGGTTCAAATGCAGATCATGCTTCCATACATCGAGCAAGATAAGGAATTGTTGGAGATTTACATCAAATTGGTCCTATGCGATTTCCTTTGAGTAGAAGGTTTAACCACTAATAATGGAAATCATGTAGCTACCCATAGACATCTATTTTATCATTTCTATTTTAAGTTAAGCGTTTAGCAATAAAAAATTGTGTCATCATTTGATTAATGACGTTATAATCGTTACTGATGTTTTGTCTTCTGGTAAAACATATTGGCATTTCGCGTTGTACAGTAATCTGACCCACGCCAAATGTAACATAACTCCCTTACATAACCCTCTACACCTAACATCCAATCAGAACAGGGGTAAGCTGGGTCACTTCAAACAGAAACCGACACAAAAGGTTGTGGGATCAAAGGGTGGAAAAGACGACCAGCTCGCGCCAACAGTGGTGGCACAGATCAAATGAAAAAAGGTGTGGAAAAAAGTGAACCAGCTTAACCCACCTCTTCTAACATTTTCTCCCTTTCTAGGATATTTTCCACCCTGACAGCGGTGGCAGTCAGGTTCTGCAGATTGTCAGACTCCAGGAGGAGCAGCTTTTCCTTGAGGGCCAGTTCGGCATCAATAAAAGTATCCAGTTGGTGGTGGGTGACTCCTGGATTTGTGTTAGGGTAGGCCTTGCTTACTAGCCATCAGATACATCTGGACAGCTAAAGGAGCGTTTCATTAGGGTGACACCATAATTCTTTAGCTGGAGACGGCTTGTCTTCACCAAGGGGGTGTCGCCGAACCGCTCTGACAGGGCACTCTCCAGTGTAGTGTAGGTGGGTTTAGTGAACGATCCCAAGTCGGCCAGTACTTGGAGTGCCGTGCATGATGGGTGCGAAGCCAGATGGTACTGATGCTCGGATCGGTCGGAAGACTGATGTAGGTGGTGGTGAATGGCTGTGTGGATAATGACAATGTGGGTGTTAAAGGAATGTGGCGACGTTCCCGCGCTACTGAATCAGTTGCAGGTTCCGGTGATTTATATTTCCTTATGGATGTAGGCTGATACAACGGTTCCTCTGTATGCTGAAGTTGCTGGCTTATTGAGCATGGTGGGTCCGTTGTCCTCTGTGTGGGACGTTCCCTATATGGAGGTGGTCCATGTCATGTGGGTACTGGCGCATAGCATTGTGTTCGGGTGGTTCATATGTATTTCGGGCCCCACATCGGGTGCCACTTGTAGCTCCGGTGGCTCCGTGCCACTCGCCTCGTCTTCGTCGCCCGACCCATACCCGTGGTACACACTGATGCAATGACGATGTTGGTTAGCCAGACTCTGAGTGCATGTTACCGGGAGGGGGGGGGGATAGAGACCAGCCTCTAGGACCACAATTCCAGTGGGGCTGGGCGAGCTGTCATGCCAAAATTGACCACCATCTCGTCCCAGCTATTTGTGTGTCCTAGTTTAAGAAAAAAGTTTGAAGTGACCTTTCAGCGCTGATGTGATGATCAGGCCCAAAACTTGTTCATTTATATATATATATATATATATATATATATATATATATATATATATATATATATATATATATATATATATATATATATATATATATATATATATATATATATATATATATATATATATATATATATATATATATATATATATATATATATATAAGGGAATGTTAAGTTGTCCTAATGAGGAATGAGCAGTACGCCATTTAGATATAAAGGTTACGAATTGGTAGGTATAAAAGAACCCCTTTAGCAGGGTATTTCCTGTTATGAGGACTAAGTGCCTCATGTAGGCCTCCAACAAAATACAAGGGAATAACCTTCTCTGTAACGAGAAGCTTTCGCCTCAGCGAGGTTAATGCTTCACGTGGGCCTCCGTCTCAGGATCAACTCTACGCCAAAGGTGGAAGAGGAGGATCAGCTGACTGATCATCCTAAACTGACAATGAAAAGGATGGGATGAATTGCATGTGTGTCCTAAGTACATTTTGGGATGTGTACTGTATTACGTGTAGGTAGGCACAGCTAGATGATTTCAACTTAAGTCGTTCAGACCAAATCGCTTTTAGTAAGTTAGTATGTGTCGCTTTATTTCGACGGACTTTCTTGTGGAGCTAGACTATACAATTACGTTTTGTGTCCAGACACATAGATGTTTAGGCCGCTAATGGCTTATTCCTACTTAACTTTGGAACATGGGTTATTTTCCTGGCGTATGTTCTCGAGCCCCCATCTCGGGTCTGACTCATTGAACAACTACCTCGGGCCGACTGCGCATACAATATTGCCAGGATGACTGGTACTGAAGCCAAAAATTCGTTGGCCAGATGGCCGGAGAGGCGTAGGATGAGACAACTGCTCAAGATAATTAAAAAGCCATAAAATACTGTTTGGCCAAGTATATAAATATCAACCACTCATATAACGGTCGTTACATTTAACAGTCATCTTTTGGTGGAGCAGTCATCCCTAACTACTGCTAATTCATATACGAGATATTGAGCGTATTTATCTTTTAGGGAATTGTGCTGTTTCGTGTGTCTACAACAAAGGCACGAGAAATGGCCCTAATTAAGGAGTGTTAATAATAATAAGTAATTCATTAATAAGAATCTACTCATGTATGCTTATTGTCCTAAGTATATTTTTGGGATGCGTACTATATTACGTGTAGGTAGACACGGCTAGATGATTTCAACAGAAGTCATTCAGGCCAAATCTCTATTAGTAGTTTAGTATGTGCCACTTTATTTCGATGGACCTTCTTATGGAGCTAGACTATACAATTAAGTTTTTGGGTCTGGACACAGATATGGTTAGGCCACTAATGGCGTATTTCTACTTAACTTTGGAACATGGGTCATCTTCCAGGCGTATGTGCTCGAGCCCCCATCTCGGGTCTGACTCATTTAACAACTACCTTGGGCTGACAGCGCATCCAATATGGCCAGGATGACTGGTAATGAAGCCGAAAATTCGTTGGCCAGAGGGCCGAAGCAGCGTAGGAAGAGATAACTGCTCAAGAGAATTAGAAGGCCATAAAGGACTGTTTGGCCAAGTATACGGACCACTTATATAATGATCGTTACATTTAACAGTCGATTTTCAGTGGAGCAGCCATCCTAACTAACGTGAATTCCTATACGAGATATCTGAGCTTATCTAACGTTTAGGGAATTGTGCTGTTTCATGTGTCTACAACAAAGGCGTGAGAAACGGCCCTAACGAAGGCGGGTTAATACTAATGAGTAATCATTAATAAGAATTGTTAAAGTGAGTGCAGTATTTTCTATAAAATGAATAACGAACTAAAGATAGAAAAGGTTTCTAGATAAAATGTTCTAGAAACGGTGCGGCACTCATCTTTAAAATCTATACAGTTGAAAAGATAATTAGGTTCAAACCGACCTAAAGCACCTACTTGTAGTCAGTGCAGAAAATGAAGAATACAATAACTTAAATTCGTCTTTTAGTGATCGGCGAGATATATAAAAAATCTAATTGGTGAAAATGCAGCAGCCTAACAAAAGCATCCTGCACATTAGCCGCGGTTGATACTGTTTTAGCACTTATTCGGTTAGTGGAGGCTGATACTGTTCTAGCACTTATTCAGTGTTGTTGAAGTAGAAGTTTAACGAAGAAGTTTTTACTAGTTATAGCACATATTAGTCATCAGTCCAATCTATCGGCGCCTTGCTCAATGCCGTGGACCAGAGACGATCTGATTATGCTGAAGAGTTAATTACTTCCTATGTGAGTAATTATAATCGGCAGGTGTGCAAATTGACTTCTGTTTCTAGAAGGTCTGTAAATGGTTTGCTGGGCGAAATTAAACAGAAGACACACATATATCACAGGTAAGAGTGTCTAGTTGTGGAAGTTAATAGAACATGTCACTGGATGAATGGCGTCGCTGCTCAGATGCGGCATTGAATGCAATGTTCACAGTGAAATTTGGCTTAGTCTCATATATTGCTTGGCTCTTAGTCTATGAGCAGCACTAGATGTGTGCTGGGAGGTACCATGTTTCTGTGTGGATCGAACACGGATTGGCGAGATAATGGCCCACAGGTCTAATTCAGGATGGTAAGTTAAAAAAATGGCGCATCCGTTTTGCAGTTTAGTCACTCGTCAGCTTTTGTGATTGAGGAATGAGAGCCGGTTTAAGTCGGCATAAACCTTATTACTTTTTGGCTTATAGGCCCTTATACAAGGGTCTCTATAAAAACTGTGTCGGCGCCATTATGACAGGTTGGCATCCGATCACGGCATCAGCTGTTTTGGGCATACTACGAGTTACGTTCTAGCATGTACGTTGAAGAAAGATTTACTGGTATGACTACCACACTGGACTACCTATCCATCCTGACTGCGGAACTGTGTGTGTGTGTGTTGTAATATTTGAGGCGTTTATATGCTAGTTCCCAATGCTAGGGTCTAGACTCACGCCTGGCCTTTATGGTTTCTGTTGAATTCTTGTGAATTCTTGTGACGTCGGTTTGTGCATTAGCTTGTGTCTCTCTCTGTGTGTGTGTGTGTGTTGATCGTTGTCTCTCGATTTTGTCTCATGTTGCTGTTCTTTTCCATGGCTTTTTTTGTTGCTCCTCATGCTTGGGCGTGTGTAATGGGGATGGCCTAACCTGGACCTAACAGGGGTGGGTAAGGGATGGGGTAGGTGTTGGGTCGGGGGAGGTGCGTACGGTCTTATGACCTGATGCACCCAAGGGGGGGCTTTAGGTCAGAGACCTCCCGGCCCCTTTGGGGGGAGTGGGGAGGTTGGGGTGTGGGGTCTTTCGGGTCCTGGGACCCATTTGGTCTTCTGGCCATCATCCGAGCAGGCACCAGCGCGCACTTGTTTGATTTTGATTGGTTAGGTAGCCCGTATGGTGACTGTGTCCGTCCGAGGACGAACTCGGTCAGTCATCCGGGTTACATCCCTCCATAGTCCCCTCGAAAATTCCGAAAGATTCTAATTCTAGCAATTTGGTTTTGGTTTTGTAATCCGTATGTTGCGTGGTTCCATCCGAGGAGGGATCCATTCAGCATCCGGTTTACTTTGACTATGCCGAAATTTCTTGCCTACCTAACCCTAGCTCACGTTCACACAGTGATGGGCACTGTGTGACGGGACCTCAGTTTAAAGTCCCATCCGAGAAGACTGAGCAAGTGGGGCCAAGTACATTGCTTAAGCGTACTCCAGCAGCTTGCTGTGCCCAGAGTTGTCCGTCAGTCACTGCGGAACTGTAGACGATCGAGTCCTTATATACTCCTCAGTGGCCAATCAGGGCCCATTTGGGCCAATTTTAGCCAATGAGAGCATTACCACGCTAAGCGGATATCAGGCAGGAAGCACGTGGCTATGATGCCAAGATGACCTTTACCTTACTTCATACGTGAGCATGAGTGACTAAATGTACCGTGTGTGCAACTTATGAGGAAATTTATATTTAATGATATCTCAACCAATACCTAACCGATTTTAGTTCTGTAAAAAGATTCGTGATTTTCCACGAATCCTGGTTATGACCGTTTCAAGGATGAACGGAATCGGACTCGTATTGGCGATTTAAGAATACGGGCAATATGCATAAAAAGTAGCCATTCTTCCTACCGCCTCACCAGCATAAGCCTGGCAAACTCTAGCACGCTCTCACGTTTTTACGTACTTAGTCATGTTTACTCATAATTTCCTCCATGCCTATGCGTGCGGGTCTATAGAACCGTACATGGGAAGGTGAGTTTGGAGAAACTCAGGCCAGGACAATTCTGGCCGGACACTGAGCGATCCGTGCTACAGTTTTTAATACCCTGCCAAAAAGATTGTCAGGGTATTATGTAATGGCGCGGTCAGGGTGGACGTGCAGGGTGGATGGGCGGACGGGCAGGTGGTCGGTTTCCGGATGATAACTCTGTTGCCGTTTGTCGGATCACTTTAAAACGTCATAGGGTGGTTGGACTAGGTTCACTGCTAATCCGTAGAGAAAGGCCACTCGATTAACACTTTAACCATATCATACCATAACCCTCGACTAGATGTAAAAGCTACGAGGCATCGGCCGAGAAAGTCTCTCGGAGACCACCCCCCCCCCCCCCCCACCACCAACCCCCGCCCCCACCCCACCCCAACACACACCAAGACCACACGCCCGGCATCAGAGCTGGGGTGGAGGCTGCGATGAGGGGACGGACGAGGGTCACAAGGAATATATAATTGGGAGGCGACGAGGAAACGGGGTGGGGTTGGGGGGGGGGGAAGGGGGAGAGACGAATGACGGGGTGGGGGCGTGTGGAGGTGAATATTACTCTTGAAGTAAGTAGTTAAAGATCGGCTACAGGGCACGAGTAATCGATATGAAGATACCCGCGCTTTTAAGAATAGATCTGGAACCGCGACGACCTGCCAACCATGCAACGGGTATTCGGCTTGCATCTAATAGACTGCCATTATTACTTGAATAAAGGGATATGGGTTTGGTCGGCAAAATGGATAAAAACATTGACGTGACAAGAGAATTTATACTTTATAATAGGCAGAACATTATGGCCTCCAGTACATGAATTATCCGTCGTCCCACAGAGCTGCATATCGCCCGACATCCTATGAAATGTCCCGCGGCTAGTATATGATATAATTGTGAGTTATTTTAGCCGCTGTCTGGTGGTGTGCAGTTCTGTAGCGTTGGGAATGAATGCGGTGTTGTCGTAGTATGATGCCATCTGGTATTCACCGTTGTTATCATACGATACCAGAATAATCAGTCTATATGCATATGTGAAATTAAATTATGAATTGGGTATTATATATACACTATCTGCATTTTGTAATGTCATCACTCATGGGCGTATGCAACATATTGTGGAAATAAATAATCTAATAAATAATCGTTATTCAATAGTCACACATTCCCGAGTCAGCTTGCTAAACCTCTTTCGCTATAATAGACACAGGAGAGCACAACATGGTTGGGTGGGGGTTGGGGTGGTGGGGGGGGGGTGCGGGCAGGAATGTGCCGCCAGTAGATAGCACTACTATCAGTTAGTATACAGTGATCTTGATTAAATTAGTAACTTGGTTTTTAATTTGTTGCAGACTATGATATATATATATAAATGTTCACATCAGCCCAATAATAGTCGGTTTAAACAGTCCAAGTGTGCCTACGTTTTATAATATAATTGTCTGTTTTTCTTAGGCATTAGAGATAGTTATGTAGCCGTGTTAGTCTGTATAGAGAATAAAAACTGGATTCAAGTGTAGTAATTTTGAAGATTAACTTAGCTTATTTTGACATACATGTGCTTCATCATGATTGGGTAACGGGAAGAACTAACCAACACGGAACCGGTAATCCGCATCCCCCACCCCACCCCAGGACAGGTTACGACCGCTCTGGGCACGCATGATGACGAAAATGTCTAAGACACAATTCGCCCCACTCTGCGCATGCGCCGGTCCACTGGGAGTACCTCCGTAATATCCATCACTAATTATTAATTTTTTTCTAATGGGTTTTTTGAATGAGTGAACACTTTTAGCTTGTAAATATGATCTTTGCACGAATTCTTCCTAGCGTAATGGCCATGCTCACATTAATTTCCGAGAATGTTTGACACCTTTGGAAAGCCCGAGATTTCCGCTTCCTCACCATGGCAATAACGGGTCAAGACAGAAGGAGCGACGCTTTATCAAGGAATTCCCGGAAAGAAGACAACATAAGCAGAGCTCACCATTGAACTCGCTGGCTCCTGCTAAATGCTGTGGAGTGACTGTAAGAATTGCTGCTGATTGGCTCTTGTTCACTACGGAAAGTTTCCCATTCGTCAAAAGGATAATGAGATGCAGAGCTGAGGGTATAAAAGCTGATCGCTCTGCATTAAAGGGACGAGGAGGTGATAGCTCAGGCAGTAAGGAAGAGCTGTGAAACTGGCGACCCCGGGATCGTGTCTCGGTTCAGCCAACTGACGATCGCTGGAAACATAGGCAATCTCCTTCACTCCTCATCGCCTCTCTCCACCCAGGAGTATAAATAGGTACCAGTATAACAGCTGGGGAAGTTACAAATAAAAGACTGAAATAAAACCAGCCTAGAATGGCGTGAATGGGACCAGGACTCAGGGACTCGATAGACGCCAATCAAATCATTAACTTCTTTAGAGGATGCGGTAGCTCAGACGGTAACAAGCAGAGCTGTGAAACCGGTGATCACGTCTCCGTTAGGCCAACTGACGATCGCTGGAGAAATAGGCAATCTCCTTCACTCCTCGTCACCTCTCTCCACCCAGGAGTATAAATGGGTACCAGTGTAAAAACTGGAGAAGTTACCGATAATAGACTGAAAATAAAAAACCAGCCTAGAATGGCATGAATGGGACCTGGAATTAGGAACTCGATAGACGCCAACCAAACCAATAACTCCTTAGAGGAGGCGAGAAATTAGAAGAGAGAAGGCCAGGATGATCCGTACATCCGTATCAGATGTGGGTTGGCTCCACATGCTACCCGAGGCGGATTTATGGTTGAAGTTTCAATCAACCTGCCCTGAGGAGATACGGTTTGTCATGTGAAGACGTTGGTGGCGCTGCTTGCTTGCTGCTGTGTTTCTGGTGACGACGTGGGTGTTGGTGCGTGGTGGTGGTAACACGAAAACTGGACACGAGGGGGGGGGGGTGGTGTGTGATTGGCGTGACCTTGCTTTTGGTGTAGATGCTGTCACTCTGCTTTGCTCTCCTTTGTCCAGCACTTGATCAACATTTTATCATGAGTATGAAAGGATTTTTAGCGACTCGACGACGTGACTAGTAGACATTTTAATTCCCAATTAGCGCTAAATGCATTCAACTTATTATTTCTAACAGCAACAGGTTATAATTTTAAGTTTAAATTTGGATTTTTAGTTTACAAACACTAAACTTAATTTCAGTTTTCCCATTTCTAGTTTATTTAACCACATGCCATTATTTTAAGTCATTTACGTTTATTTGATAGTATTAGCTTTCAGTTTCGTCTCTTAATATTTTTTATTTCAAAATTTTCTTCCTGATTTCAGTTTTGATATTTCATTTTACAGACCTACCTCCACCCCCGGTCCACCTCAGACAGAAATACAGTAATTCCCCCCTCCCACCCCTCCTTTACACAGCATACAACATTGACACCCGCCAGCAACAGTTCATTAGGCAGCACCAGGCAACACACCCATAGCAGCATCAAAATCTTTGATTTTTTTTACAGTTTTGACTTTTATTTATAGCAACCCTTCGGGGAAGCAACGCAAACCTTCGGGGAAGCACCTCTCAGAGTGCGTCATGGCTCAAATACACCTAGGTGTATAACATTAAATATACGGATGGCACAGAGAAGGCTGAAAAACTAGCAAAAACCTTCTCTGTGGAAAGTAGTGATCAGAATCATGACAAAGAATTCTTGAAACAAGGAAAAGTTGCTGATTTAGTTATAAACAATCTTGACCTCCAGGACGGGAGATCGATGCCTATAAATAGTGCATTTTCTTTATTAGAATTAGAAACTAGTCTTAGAATGGGTAAGAGTACCTTCCCGAGTGAAGATGGATCATAATATGATATGCTTTGGAAACTTCCCGAGGAGGGAAGATTGATGCGTCTCAACCTCTATAATTTAATCTGGTATACAGGCAAAATGCCTAAATGTTGGAAGAAAGTAATTGTTATCCAAATCCCAAAATCGGATAAGATAAAAACCTACCCAAAATCCTACCGACCCATCTCACTTACAAGCTGTATGTGTAAGGTAATGGAGAGAATGATAAAGTATGGAGTATAATATGTACTGAACACAGGTGGTCTGCTGCATCCATGGCAGAGCGGATTATGTAAGGACAGAAGAACAACTGGCCACTTTGTCTGATTGACCGAGATAGCAAAAAAGTACTAGACACAGGAAAGGTAACCATAGAAATATTCTTGGATGTTGAGAAAGAATTTGATATGATGTGGTGTAATGGTGTAGTACGTAAGTTGCATAATTTCGGCCTACACGGTAGATTACTATACTGGATCAAAGACTCTGAAAGATAGACAAATTGCAGTCTGATTAAATGGGGGAACTTTCTAGTATAATGAAAATCGAAAATAGAACACCACAAGGTAGTGTAATTATCCCCCTCTTGTTTAATGCCCAGGGGCATCGAAAAACAGCAGGAACTGGTGGAATCGTCCATGGCTCCATGTTTGCTGATGATGCAGCTTTATGGACAAAGCAGACGTTATTCGTAAACGCACTAGGAGCTGTATCGGCTACTATTCCGCAGTTGGGATGAGGGGTTAGTCCAATGCAGTGAACATAATCCGAGCCTACTATGCAGAGCTCGCCGTCATGGCAATCTACACCAGCAAAACTCATCCAGTTCCTGTAACCGTGATCGGGTGCCAGCCTCATCCTCTGTGCCAACTCAATTTTTGTAACCCTTGATAAAGGGTTAATAAACTAACTCAAAATAAGGTTGCCCTAGCCTAACTGTGGAGAACATTGGCGTACCCAAGTCAATGGTGACACGTTCCCAGTAAAAGACCACAGGGACCTTCTTGAGCGGCGCCAACTTTTGGCCTTCAGCACCTAAACCATCATGTGAAATGATTGGTCCGTTTTGATATCTTGCCGGACCTGTCCACACCACGCCGAAAAGTGGTGACTCGAAACCTGCGCGTATCTATTGCCTTCTTCAGTGTTTAGACTTGCTGTTATTACTACGAACATTGCCTTCATCACCGCTTCTGAGGTAGCGACGCCGATCGTCTTGTGATCGTTACTATTATAAACCTAGCATCATCATCATCGAGGAAGCTTCACTTCCGCACCAGATATTCCACATGTTTCAACCACTACAGCAAATTCGATTGTGATATATAAACTATTACTTAGTACTTTAGTTTGTGCCAATGACTAAGAGGTGCCAACAGCATCTGTACGTTTTCTGAATCTCCTCAGTGCTGATGACTAACAGGCGCCAATTACAGAGTGAAAATCTACACACCTTTCCTGAACTTTCTCTGCGCTGATAACTAACTGGCGCCAACTATTGTGCTTTGTCTAGCTATACGCTAATGACTAATAGGCTCCTTTTGAATGTAACATAATTAGGTTATCTTAGCGCTGATTATAAGTAGGTGCATACAGGTCAGCTAGACCTTATTGTTCTGTATAAAACTGTACTACAGCGAGCGCCGAGCGCCGTTCTTAAACTTGTTCATTAAGTTAAGTTATTTGTTAAACCTAAAAACTGCGCACTCGCTTATTTTTACACTATACTACTTCAATAAATGCACTACCTACTTTTCTAAATACGGCAATACCTTTTCACTAGAGCCGCCTCTCGTGCCTGCCCCTATACACACAAGATACGGCACCTAATCCTAAATGAATATTAGCTCAGCTATTTCGATAGGATAATAGTAGCTAAGGACGACTGCTCAAATAAAGGAGGACTGTTTATTGTAAAGCCTCTTTCCGAGCTCTTCACAAAGTTACATAGTGAGCCATGTTTTTCATAATTGGCACTAACTTTACAGCCTTCTGAACCACCACAGGGCAGCCGTCTCTTTCTGCATCTCTATGGTCTTCTGACCAATTAATTGTTTGGTAACTCCCTCCGCCAGTTTGGTTAGAGCCGACCCGAGAAATTGCAAAGGTTTCTCGACAGCTAGAATCGAAACGGTGACGACTCACACATTCCCCCTGTACCCTCACCAGTACCTATTATGATAGTCTTTAAGCCAATGTAGGATTTAACTGCGCAAGCATTAATTATAGTAAAACAGCCTAGCAGTGAACCTCAGGGCAATACCATAACCCTAAAGCAGTGTACACGTTAGTTCCAGGGAATGAGTCTCATACGGCTCGTTCTCAACACTTCAGCGATTGCGAAAGACACTGATTGCAGACTAACTCAACGGTGACTGGAAGGACAGAGTCGGTCGTCCACGCCTTCCAGGAAGGTCACCATAGTCTGCCATTGCTTCTTCAGCTCTGTCTTAACTAGATACGGTGCTTATTCAATACTTCTGTGTTGTTGTTTTGTCCTTGTGTTGTTATTTGTGGTTGTGCTGATGCGTCGTTCTTCGACTTCAGACCCATCGCCCAGACAACATGTATGCGCCGTCGGCCTGAGGTAGTTGGTCAATGAGTCAGAACTGAGATGGGGACTCGAGTACATATGCCAGGAAGGCAAAACTTTGAAAACGTTAAGTTAAGCCATTTGAGGCCTAAACATTCTCTGTCTGGACTTAAAACCAACTGTTAGTCTAGATCCATGAGAAGGACTGCCAAAATAATGAGGCGCCGACTAAACAAGCAACTAGTATAGAGATGACTGCGCCGACTTCTGTTGAAACTTGTACACTGTCTCCACGTAAACCACCATACAACCCTATATATATATATATATAATTCAGCACCTTTAGCCTTGTTCTAAACTGGGAGAGTGCTATTAACCGATTCTCCTCCGCTTTGGCTTGGTAGGAATTTTCCTGTGACAGAGGCACGCATGAGGCATTTTCCTCTCACAAAACCAATTTATTGGCCCACTTGAGGCATTAGTTTACATTAAACTAATTAGCCGCACTAGGACTTAACCCTTGCAGGGGTACCTAAACATATAGGATAGGTTAGGTATTTTTGGCAAGATACAAAATAGACAGCGCCAACACGTAACTTTCATCAATCGCAGAAAATGAATCACTATGTTAAACCCTGTGCATCTATCGTTTCAGAAAGCTAGCCTTCGACTCGCTGTGCTATATAAAATAAAATATAATCATCTAGAATATGTGTAGACACACCGTTACATGAATAGTCCGGACGACACAGTAGTGTTTGCCATTGGTGGGAATGTTCGCCCGGCCCCACTGGAACGTAATCGTTCTACCGGCCCTCGAGGTCTGTCTTTGTATTCACTGGTACTTCGCAGACTCCCTTCTGCATCTCTGAGGCCAGCTAACCAGCATTGTCAGGTCAGCTCCGCAAGAACGAGTTGGGAAGCGAGGAAGAAACAGCGGAGAAGCGCAGCACCGGAGCTACAATTGGACTATCACGATCCGAAACAAACAAACGACCTCATTAAAAAGGTAATCAATGGTGAATAGCAGGACTAGTGTGATAATCATACGAAGGGCAGAGCCTACTATGAAAGGGCACCCAGTGCATGGATAAACGAAAAGGTGATCTCACCTTGAGATGTATTAGAATTGATCATATAAATGTAGGAGTGGTAATGTATAGGATGGGGCGGCATCAGAGTGGCGATTGAGTAACATGCGTTGTCGCAGACACCCTTGATCACTTTTTCTGGACTGCCCTGCCTATGGTGGTAATATGGAAGAACTAAATGAAGCAATAGAGAGCTCGAACATGCACGGTAAGATACTGTCAGACCTACTAAAAAGTAGGGATTGGTGGTTGTGTTCTGCACTAGTTGAGCTCTTAAATACATCCGATAGACACCCAATATAGACAAGAGTATGCTTCACAGTCTCAGTCACGAATCCGATTTAATATGTCTCAGCTTTCCACGGCCGCAAATTTACAGATAGCATAAATAGACACTAGCGTAGATACTGTGTTGATGCAGATATCTATTTCGATCAGATGTGCCACTGGTTTCCGCGTCTGCATTTTCTGGTTTCCATAAAGTGACACTCGGATGAATGGGAAACAGAGAAAATTACAATACCATGCAGAACGATAACAATTATATAGAACCAGATAGATCATCCGTGTAACATCTTGGACATCCCTATGCCACCCCACCCACCTTCCCACCCTACCCCATACTAACCTAACTATACTAAATAAATTACCATGTAATCTATTCTATTCTTCTATTTACCACTAAAAAATACCAGCTGATAAATTTACACTGTCAAAATTCTAATAATCGGCAATGGAATAGATGGCTAGATCTATGACTGAGGAAGCTTTAGGGTCAAGGGCACTGTGATGTGGGTGTACTGAGTTACCCATTTTGTTGTGATGGCCCATAGGTCGAAAGGCCTGTATGGTTAGGTTGGTACAAAGTAGGCCTAGTGGTTGAAATTGTGGTGAATCGACGATCACTAATTTAAGTTAGATTAGGATTAGACATCGTGTTTTGCGAATTATGGTGATCTCACCACACCAAGCTTCCTTTCTCCATTCACATGGAGCAGTCAACCCCGTTCCCTCCCTTTTTCTGATTCTTGGATATAGGGCCGTTGCTGTCACGAAAGACAAAACATCATAGATTCAAAATTTCAACTACAAAAATTTAGCCTAACATAGAAATTAATACCATTTTCAACCTGGCATGAATGGGAACTGTTTAACAGGGATCCGAACTATATGCCAACCAAATCAATCAATCATCATTAGAAGCCAGCTGAGTCCCTCCACTCCATGGTTCAGAAATGACAGGAAAGTTGTACTGTGGAACTTTGGGAACTATGACCGCTCAGAGCGGGTTGACAATTACATAGGCAGCACGACAGCCTAATTTTTATAAAGGCCACCAACAAAAAGCGGCTTAAATTAACTGAGGACCAAATAACTACTTCTAAATTCTTCCGCCTTCAGAAATCTCCGCCGTGATTTTTGCCACTCGGAATACTCCACTGATTTGGAAGTGAAGTAGAGTCAACTGAATACTCACAAGACTATTAACTTCATCCACGCCACAACTCCGCCTGGAATCGTCTCTGCCACCCTTCATCTGCTACTAGGAGAGCTTTGGGAAAGGAACCCACTATCGGTACTCGTCTCTGACCAAGCATGGTCTCCGCTCCTCCTCTGTGAGATATCTGTCCCATGACAATGGAACCTTTAAAAATCTGTGACCACTGATCCTGACATCTGCCTTTTCGCGGTGTGCTGCCTTGTGTCGCCTTGTTTCTATGAACTATTCTCTTCACCTGTGTTGCCTCTCTGTGACTGCGCTTCATGTGAAGAACCGCTGAACTTTCTTCTGTTCTTTAGAAGCACCGCCCACTCAACTTATTGTTATCTTTGGCCACTGAGGACTAATTCATCGCATGATGTTGTACACCTGTAATAGCAAAACCTAGACCTGGCATTCAACGGGACTGTGGACAGTAATTACTGAACTTTGTACCACACTTCACATAAATTGGAGCGCGCATGTTTTCTAAATATTAAATGTACACAGTAATCTAATTTACGTTTTCTCTACAGAAGTTAAATTTATTACCTTATGTGTCTCTTTTTGTTAAACTTCCCGTTGTTAAGTGGTAGTTCCCTTTTGTTTCAATCCGGAGTGTTCTAAAAGGGGATTGCCAGTCTTAGCCGTCTCTTGTGAACTGCGATACCACACAGTGTGTGCCGTGAAGCTAAACTAATAATGCCGTAATAGTGTCGCTTTTGCTGAAGAAAAAGAGAAGGAATCTTGCGAAGCATGATTTTACCTTTCTTTTCTGCCACTTCTTGCAAAGCTGGTGACGACCCCGTGGCAAAAAGGCCGCTTAATTTTTTATTCAATAAATCCCCGCAATTCACTTGGAACAGCTTCAAGCAGTAGATTGTTGGCAACGGAACTCTTCCATCCTCCTGGTTTCCCGGTGCATGCGCTTGGTCTTCCCGATTCATGCTGCTTCGATTTACAAGCCCACATGGGGTCTCGTCCGAGTAGGAAAGATTTGTTAGACTTAGGAAAGCTGAGACCTCGATTCACCACATCTCTCAGCTCGCCTTGCTCCCCACTCGAAAACGAACTTGGAGCCACCTTTCACTACCGCTTCATTGTGAACAACTTCGATGTCGCAAGACTGTCTCACATTATGTAGGGCCATTCCCCACGGATGCTCCTCAAGTAGGCTCCGGCTAACTGCCGCCATCCTTTCTGCTGCCTAACAGGTCTTGCAATCCTCGCTTGGACGTATTCACAACAGGAAGCTCTGCTGCTTAAACTTTCTTATCTCGTACTAAGGCACTTCAAAAGTGTCCCCCCTGGCAGAACTTTCGACACGGCGGCATAGGTCCTATGAAGGGTTTAGCTCAGGAAGCATTTCGCCTCACATTTCTTTTTGGACTGCTAGGCCAGCAGTTAGGATAATGTTTAGGTAATTACTCGATCCTGCGGTTAGCACTGACCAAACCTGATAACCGTCACATCCTGAATCCTTTCCAAGTCCGCCACGTCTTCATAGCACCTGCTCTCAGAGGTTGCACTAAACTCTTTCCTTGTTTAAACTAATTACATGGGCGTGTTCACGCATCTGAAACTCGGAAGAACTGCTCTCTGTGCCATGTCAAGTTCTTTTTTTTCGCTCAAGATGGCCTAGTCTCTGAGAGGAAGGTTCGAACAACCTAACTGATCGTGTCCTTTTGCAGCCAACTGAGGCCTTAACCCGCACGTACATTAAAAGTAGCTAAAAACACCGCCTCACGCCGGATCCCCATAGGATAACCCCTAAAAAGATAAAGGCTTCAGAAATAGGTATACAGAGGAGGGACACCTCAGAATGCCCCCTGAGAACGTCGGATCAATTAGGCAGCAACTACTGATCTTTATTCCTCTCTCTTCTCCCACCTCTGTGAACACCAAAGTCATATATGCTTTATGCAGATCGCTCTCAAATAAATAGCTCCAGCATCTAACAACTTTCACGACCAACTAACCTTAGTTGTATCGACTGATGAAACACTTAGGAACCGCTAGTGACATACTGACTGCCCATGATAGTATAAGAAAACCCCGCTGTCTCACCCACCCACTAAAAGACTGTACCTCTTTCCAGCTGAGATAGCCCTCTGCCGCTCCATAGGGCCTCCAGCCTCCGAAGTGATGCTAGTTCGTATAGGACCTGGAGACACTAGGGAAGTGAATTGAAACCCAACGTTATCTGAGCGTGCACCTTTTCGGCCTATGACTAAGAATACAGAACATTGGAGCTCGGGAAAGCCTAAACATTAGTGAAAAGACACATTTTCCCTCACGCCTTCTCTCTCCCTTCCTTGAAACACTAGGGCCCGAGAGAGAGAGAGAGAGAGGCGCTTAAAATAGAGCTCAGCTCGAATGTAGGCAGGAAAAACTGAAAGCCACCTGTGGCCACTCTTTCCTCCCGGCTCACATGCACTCCACTGGCATTCACCTCCTATATAGGATTAACCTGAATGGATCCCTCTCCATAGAAGGACCCAGCATTCGGCCTGGGAACGCCTTTTTGACCAGGGAGATTCACTTCCCTGATTGCAGAATGAGCCATCGCCATCGCCACCACCACAGAAACTGCTGCCAACGCAGCTACCACCATTTCTACTACCATTAGGGATACCGCCACAGACAGCACTACTCCCGGAAACCTTTCCGCCACACCCATGACCTCCTCCATCGCCAACACTTCTTCGAGTGCTCATGTCGTTTTGAATGAACGTCTATATGCACACCGCTCTCCTTCACTCGGATCAAGGACTGACCAACCGAGAGACCCGTAGTGAGCCACGATGGCTGCCAAGTGGCCTCTTGCCCAAGAACAGCAGCGAGTGGAACGAGGCTGGCGAGGAACCCACCACGTCAAGGATGGGTACAGGCAATCAGCCATGGAGGGAATGCCCGGCCGGACTCATGTGCCTCTGAGCAGGCTGTTGGCCATTCCAGTCAGCAAATTATTGTGGGGGAGCCCCTCACCCACGCTAAGGGAGGGCCGTCGCAAGCCCTGAGACCTGCTGAGGAACCCTCAGGGTGCTCGGGGTGAGCCCAAGGCTGAGATGGTGCTCGACGAAGGGGCGAGCCCGGGCCTCTACTGGACTGGCTGTTCCTCACAGCAGGGATGGGCCAATTACATTGCATCTAGTACTATTACCATTACTTTCAGTCCCTTCTATTACTATTACAATTACTCCAGATTTGATCTATTACTATTACTATTACTATTACTCTCATATCTATTACTATTACTATTACCATTACATTTGAACCATAGGTATCGCTCATACACATGCACTCCTACATACTTGCATGCAAATGAAAAGAAGTAAGATATTTGGATATTAACCCTTTCACTAATCCCTTTTCCCGTTATCTCAATTTCATTGAAACCAAATAGGACAGCTTTTGAATATTTTGAAAATATTTTGACTGAAGGGCGTTGCTGCACAGTAAGCTAATGTATTCCAGGCAAATTGATTTCAAAATATTCAACTAATTGTTTCTTACATCATAAACAAATTGCTACATGGGTTAATGATACGAGTAATGAGTGTAGACTCTTATCTACTCCCCCAGTTCACTATACATGTTTTATTTACTGATACAATCTTGGTGAATAATAGACTATGCTTGAATGATTTTATAGTCCAGGAGCTAAAGCTAGGTCAGAATCGTGACGTAGCACACCCAGTATTCGGAAGGTCTGACACTTGCTGTGGCTTGGGGGACATGTCCCACAGATTTTAAGCCCTGTTTTACAAACAAATTGTGGTAGCACTAATTAGTTATCCTGATTTCTTTGCATAGGGGGTCTAGGCTTTGGCTGTATCCACAGCGCACAACGATATAAGCATGATCGTGTCATAACTCAAAGTAATATCGTATTAGATTCACCGTATATGATATTTAGACGGATATCGACCTAACATATATCCAACATACATTTTGCATGCATATACCAAAGGCGAGGTTCTGGAAGCGCTGCTGCGATTACAATGGCAGTCTTTTTCCAAATGGGTTCAACAAAATGGACAACATGAAGACCACATTACTCCAACAGATTTGGAGAGTCTGGATGAGAAAATTAAGATGTGCCGAAGCAGCATTGACGACTTAGACGCACTGCAAGAAAATTTCAAAGAGGTGTGTATGTACGTGAATAAATTGCAACAGCTGTTCAAATCCTTTAAAGTTGAGTCAAGCTCGAAATCACACCTGTTCGCATTTTGGAACTCATATATTCATATGGTAGAGCTGCTGCTTGGATTCATAAGAGCTGAGAGAACTGGAGATTGGCAGGCACACCTATTTGCTACTGCTGCTATGGCGCCATATTTCTACAGCATGGACAGAATCAATTATGCAAGATGGCTGCCAATATATCTTGCGGACATGAAGATGCTTCCAAGTACACATCCCCATGTACATGAACAATTCTTGAATGGAAATCATTCCGTAAGTCGCTCACACCATCCATTCAATCAAGTGTGGACAGATATGGCCTTAGAGCAATCGATTAATTTGGATTCCAAAAAGCGAGGTGGTATTATTGGAATAACACAAAAGCCAGGAGCTCTGGAGAGGTGGTGTTTAACTAGCCACGAGAGGGCAGCCATAACAACGGTCACAAAGCAAATGTGTGGGTTACAAGATAGTCACATGTTTGGAGTACATAAGGAAATGGGGACTAATCGAATGAACAGGGATGAAACCGATGTGCAGAAGATACTTTCGATGTTCTCATCAGATATAATGACCAATCCCTTTAATATTGCGGAAAACGACGACAGCGAGTGTCTTCCGCTTGTAAACATTGCAACTGGCGTGGTATTGCCTAGTGAACTCGCCAAGAGACTTGTTTCGGCCTGTGACATTGATAAGGAGATTATGGACAATTTTGTTCAGAAGCGGCTGGACACTAACACGAGAAGCTTTTGGGACACGTTGCCACACTTAAAACTTAAAACATTTGCCAGCCTAGCACAGAAGAAAAAACTCAAAACAAATGATGAAAAAATTCACAATGTGAGATCTGACCGCGAACTATTTGGTCGATTAATTATTGCCGCAAGGTCCAGAGATGTTGATTTAAAACTAGTGATGACGTATGAACTGTCTGCTGTTCCACTATCATTGTCACATACCGATGGGACTCTAAGAAAGAATGTGAAAAGTGTTTTGTTAAGTGAACTAGAAAAGGAAGTAAATGTTGATGGACGGATTCCACCTGTTGACAAGACAGGCGCAACAGCTTATGTAGTAGATGGCATGGCAATTGTGCAAATGGTTAAAACTGGAGGTACGTCTACATTTGGAGAATTGGCTGATAAATACTAGCACATCTTTACAGTTCCACTGAATCAAGAAGACTGCAACAGAGTAGATATAGTTTTTGACAGATATGATAGACTGGAATCTCTTAAAGCGGAAGAGCGGCTAAAACGTGGGTCATCAACAGCATTGGAAGTAAAGATTGCTGGAGAAAATACATTTTTTGGAGTCGCTAAGAGAAAATCATTCAATCTCTTAAAGTCATCTGAATGTCATCAGCTTAACTTAGCCCAACTCGGCGAACATGTTGACTTATCACCGAATACTGCAATTCTATGTGAGAAATTTGTCTGTGAGTTGTATACCACCAGAGATGTGGGAAAGACAGCTGATGAAACCCGTTATTGACTCTTTTGTCAAAAGAGACAAAGAAATGAAAATCTTCCACCTACATCGAATAGTCTAAAGCATCACACCGAAAGGGCCAATTTTCAAGCTCTTGTTTGGAGACGTTCATTGCAAGCTGTTCAGAATCTTCCATCTACAAATGGACATGGCTGGAGTATAGTGGATGGTCTACTCAAGCCTGTTCTAATGTCAAAGGATCCTGCTCCATTTGGATTAATTGAACTCACATCATGTAGATGTCAAAGGTCTGCCTGCAAAAGAACAGATCTCTGTCAATGCAAGGCTAACAATCTACTCTGCACTGAAGCATGCCTTTGTATGGGAGGTGAAATGTGTGACAATGTTCAGCATACAATTGTCGAAGATGACTCTGACACGGATGAGTAACATTCTCTCATTTGCTCACGTGATAAATATGTCCTGCCAGCTTGTGTAGACATGCACTGCATGTCAGTTAAAAGTTTAATTATGAAAAATGTAGAAAACATGGGCATTGTTGTAGCTAAGGTATTGCTAGTCACAAGAAGACCTAAGTGCCCCAATATGTACAAAGCAACATACGGGTGTCTTAAACGAGGTTGATTATGTATAAATCTGCGATATACGATCACTCCTTTCCATTTTGGTTAAGATTGTATTGATATAACATGCGCTTAAGTTTGTGAAAAATTTACCATTGTGAAAATTGTCTGAAAACTACATTCAACACCTATTGTAAATGGGCTTCTCACGGGTTAGTGATACCACAATTTTCCTGTACAACACGGCTCAGAATATACCCAAGACATCGGTCTAGCATAATATAGAGACAAACCTTCTGAATACTGGGTGTGCTACGAAACCATTCTTCTAGACCCCTTTTGAAAATTGGCTCCCGGACTATTAACCAGTTTAGCTCTCTAGTCAAATCTCAACATTCTATTATATTCTACAAGATCAGAAAGACCACAGAATATTATGAAATTTGTGTTGCTGAAAGTAGTTGATGTATATAGAACAACTTACACCAATATCAGTTTTAAAGGGAACTTGAACGTTGGTTAATAAAGAATATACCGTTATTAGCCCACTGGTATTTCAGAAGTCCATGTAAATAGATTAGTTATAGACACACTCTCTGTTCCCTAGACACGACGCTGGGAGGTAATTTGACTAGCGTTACGCCTTTAACCATTATGTAAGATATAATGAGATTGAAAGTAAAGGTGTTAGTAGACTATTCACATTTTCACAGCCATGTGTAATTAGTTCATCTATCTACATAATGACTATTTAAAATATAAAATGTAGTTTAAGAATGAACCCTTTCACCTATGGAAACCAGATAAACCAAATTTGTTATTCTGTAACAAATATTCTGTTTAGTACTCTGAAACTAATTTGCAATGAAGCAGTTGCTGCCTTAGAAAGAAAGCAACAGCTTCTAGCCAAATTAGTTTCAAAATATTCCACAAATTTCCTATATGGTTGTTTGGAAATAGATAGAAAGAGTGTTTCATCGGTGAAAGGTTACGCTGTTGATTCTGAAACTGGAGTATAAGATTCAATACAACAAATATTGTATTGAATATTTTGAAACCAATTTTACTGGAAGCTGTTTCTCCTTTAGAAGGCTTATGCTCTTGCTGCACACTGTTTACGAGCGTGGGACGGCTGCCGCCCGGCCACAACAAACTAAGGTCCGACTTATAAGTCGATCTTCTCTTGTGCCGTGCCAGCTAAATCTGCCTGAAAATGACAAAGTCCACTATATAAATCAACCAGTCGTCATTGGCGCAGCGCGACGGGCCCGTTTTATAAGTCGAACTTTATGTCACGCTGCGCTAATGACGACTTGTTGATTTATATGGTAAACTTGTTAGGACTTTGTCATTTTCAGGAAAATTTATCTGGCACGGCACATGAGAAGTTCGACTTATAAAACGGACCTAAGTTGGTCTTCAAAGTTACTATACCTTTGAATCCTGTTTTGATTTTTAGTCATTGTGCATTACATTTGTCGAGAGCTATAGATAACATTCTACATACTGTCAAAAAGCGGTCACTACAGACAACTGGTCACTTATTATAAGCCAGTAGTGATTGGAAACGGCTTTTGGACGCTAAAGATAGCAATTCCATAAGGTGGTCATAGGACCACACATCTTGAAGAAGCATGATTTTCTGGCCCCAAAAGAACGTGTACTTAATAGACAGGTTTTTATTGTAATTCAATCGAATCGAGGGTTTCTGTAAAGAACTAGTGACGGGATATAATTAGGGCTAATTGTTTAACGACGACCGTATAGAAACCGATCGGTACATAATTAGTGTTTTAGTAAATATTGGAATACTGTTACGCTACGAGTTGTTAAAAAAGACCCTAACAAAATATCTATGTCGTGTTCAGGGGTGTAGGAACGTGTTTGGACCTGGGGTGGTTGCTGAAGAATGGGTGAGCCAAAACATAGGGAGGGTAGGGGCGCTATTTGGATACATTATGGGAAAGGCAAAACCCGTTGTTTATTGGTGGGTGGGGTGGGAGGGAGAGCTATAGCCCCCTTTCCACCCTGTTCTACACCTATGGTATTAGAGCCGATCTGTGCTTGTCATTGACTGAAGATACTCATTCTATGTAAAAGTTTATTACTACAGGCTAATCTAGACCGGTAGAAAACCACTCTATAAAGACACCTTTGTCAGCTCTCATAGGGTCGTGGTTTTTATAGACAGGTTTGATTGTAGTTATTTTCAACAGTATGTATCTGCCATGTACTAATGTATGACAGTTGCATGTGCGTTCTCATCGTCCTATCGCGCGGTCTCGCCCTCCCGCTCTGCTTCCGTATACATACAGCGGAAAGATGTGAGTGGGCGTATGTTAGTACGTTGGTGCGTTCTGCGCTAAATATTTCTTACAATAACTCAGAGGTTATGTCTATATCAATAGATCGGTACCTTGATAACGCAGGTTACTGGGCCGATACCGCGCCGATACTGAAAGCATCGGCCCAGTAAGCTGTGTTATCTGGGTATGAATAAGCTGTATCTAAACTGCGGATACATATTGAAAACATCATCCTTTTTTTTAGCTTATCATATTTTTCTGCCATCTACAAACATATGGGGTGAAACAAACAATTTATAGTTGAGTCCCCGTGATGGTACCAAAATGTATAATTTGAGCCCTGTACACAAACGCACGCGTACAGCGTGCCGCAAATGAAATATCGTCTTCACCTTATTGGATGACGGCATTGACGCTGAAAATAATACGGTACACTATAAATCACAATTGCATTGATGATCAGAGAGAAACCCGTTCAACCTAATCGAGCTCGTTTTTCTCACCTTAGGCGCTCTCGCATCTACATAGGCCTATTATTATTCTTGCGAGGTGTCAAGATAGGAGGGCGACATGGAAAATAGAGCGTCGCTGATTTGTGTCGCTTTAGTAATATGTTGTATCCAAAATATGCTACTAGCCGTGTCAACCGTCAGAATTAACTCCACAAAAACGACTGTTTATTTCGACGTTGAAGGGTATATCGACGATGCCCTTCCTGGGAGACAGGTTGGGTATTACCTTGGCATCCCGTACGCCAAGCCTCCCGTCGGCGATCTGCGTTTTGAGGTATGTAGGCTATTTATTGTTAAAGTTACATCGGCTTATAGATCTATACATTTTATTTATCCAATTGAATGCTTCTAGGGGGGTCAATACTACCGCTTGATCTTCAAATTTTACAAATTTGATAAATATGGACACTCAATAGCCAAGAAGATGGGAATTAGAAATCACAAAAATGTTAAAACGTAAAGAAATTTGGCGGCAGATTTCACAACCGTTTTGCTGAGAACACCTGAGTATCCGTATAATTTTTTTTGCGTTTTGGATCCTCCGCGCTGAGTCTTTTGAGATTTTGCAAACAACGGTAATTGTAGAACTCGTAGCGCCAGTATGTTGTCTGAAATTTCCAAGCTGTCAAGACATAGGCTATTTAAGATTGTTTTTAAAAGTTCTTACAAATAGGAATGTTTCGTATTTAAAATAATTCCTTACGCTACGCGAATAAACTGCGGTGCGCTCAAATGTTTACCCTACATAAAAATAGCAAATAAGAATTAATATGGGTAACCGGTCGGGAATCTATATAGAACACAGTATGCGGTAACAAACCATCGAGCCCATTTTATAACGAAAATAAAAAAGAATTTTCCAACGCGTATTACAATCGATTGAGAGATCAGATCTGTCACTCAGGTAACTGACGCTATTGTCAATTAGGGTCACTAGTTACCTGACGTCACAATGATAATGACTCATTTTAAATCTGCCATGAAAATCGAAGTACGGCAAGTGTAAGGATTGTATGCATGATGGATTTACAATCTAATATAACCATTCTCTTGAATATTTTGAAACTAATTTGCCTGGGAACAACCGCTAGTCTAATTAGTTAAAAAAATATTCAACAGCTTTCCTGTATAGTTACCTTGAAATTCGATTCTCACACGAGGAAAAAATTGGAAATTGGGCGGCGATTATATTCGGGCAAACTGTAAGCTGATAGCTAAGTAAGGCTAGGCGGACAGGTGGGTTCTGTTTTTCCGCTCAAGCGGCTGAGCACAAAGCGACCTGGGCCGAGATATACGTACCCCAGATAGCTCATGCACCGGGTAGCTCTTACTATGTAGCCTACCAGAATATATTACGTTGACGCATTTCAATTTTCTTTATAGCTTTTTATTATTTGCACCACACTGAAGTTTGGGCATTTGTTAAAACGCATGTAGCTGATAAATTAAGATAGGTCTAGGTATTACGAAAAGCATAGCTAGGCGTTGTGACCATGGTAACCGCGGCGTAAACTTGTAGTAGTATGTTGGAAGAGATATGCATGCTTTTTAATTGGACCAACCAAGTTAGGCGGTTACAAGTGGGCGGGCCTAATTGACCATATATGGAGTTCCCAAAAAGGGGTGTTCTGGTGAGCGTCCTTGTAGAAATACACGCACCAGAACACGACCATTCTGGGTACTCCATTTATATGGCCAATTAGGCCTCGGCCACTTACAACGTTACGTGGGAGTGGCAATGAAAAAGCGCATGTATCGCTTCCACTTTTTGTGATATTGATCGAAGTGACGTGCATAAGAAATGTTATTTCTAACCCAGCAATTAAAAATGGCGCCTATAGTTCCCTCTTATACTACTTTTGGTAAGATATTAGAAAAATACTAACGATTACCAATTTTCCTTGTTTTCTCTTGCGAATCTAGTAAATCCAAGGTATATCTGTAAAGTGCACGCCTTGACACCTCTCCGCACTGCTACTAGTAGTAGGGGAGACCAGGGCACTGTGTGACAGAGAGATTTAATCGCCAAATAACATTGGTTTTAACGCTCATTGTCAATTGTTTTTGTGTTTCAGTAGCGCACACATGTACACTTTCTAGCATTATACAAGTGATTAAGTACTTGCCATATAGCTAAAGCAGTGTTTAATTTTCATTCGTCACACTGTCCCCTGGCCCGAGGGCACTGTGTGACATGGTGCGGGGCACAAGGTGCCGCATATTAAATAAATCCATAACATGGTATAAAACTCCAACAATAGTGTATTTATGGAAATGGATTGGGATACAACTGTTCGGTCTATTAGTTTATGTGCAAACACGAGGGTGCGTGTGTCCGTGTGTGCCGCTGCGGCGTGCATGGGTGTATGCGTGTTTACCTATGCGATTTGAAAAAGGCTGAATAAGTTTCTGGCAAGATGTAATTATTCAATAGCAACTAGTTTAATTGTTTCTTTGACAATCTTTTAAAAAGTTGTTGTTGTTGTTGTTGTTGTTGTTGTTGTTGTTGTTGTTGTTGTTGTTGTTGTTGTTGCTGCTGCTGCTGCTGCTGCTGCTGCTGCTATTATTATTATTATTATTATTATTATTATTATTATTATTATTATTATCGTTTAAGATTGTCTTTTTAAAACAATATATCAATTAGTATACCCGGGGCACTGTTACATCCTTCGCCATCACATTTCGCCCGGAGCTGACAACATAGTATGGATGAGCACATGGTTATGAACATGATACAGCGTAGTGGCGTAAGCATACGTCAGAATATGTAATTAATTTGACCAGCATCATCCTAGTGCTAAATATCCAATAATTCACAGCCGTAAAAAGTTACTTTCAGTATGCAAAACTCGACTTTACTTGATAAAAACTAATAGAGTCTACATGCACTGAAAATCAAACAATATGGCGAGTACTATGAAAGATTGCTACACCGGCTGTAACACCTCTTCTGATTCGTCAATTGTGGGGTCAGTAGAGGTACATTGTGCCCCGTGTCACACTGTGCCCCGGTCTCCATTAGCGTTAGTATAAGTAAATTCAAAACATCCATTAGGCCTACTACTAGTAGTCTAGTCAATCTAGAGTAATACCGAGAACAAACTGGAACAGATGGTTTCTTTGCTTTGTCTGTTTCTATGCATCCTCAAGTACAACATATCCAAAATCCGACTTCCGGAAAGGGGTTAATTAGCTTAATTAAATATGGCTTCCAAAATCATGTTTTTCCGTTAATATCGACATAATTGTAGGATTTAGACCCACATAACGCATTGCAAATAGATAGGAAACTAGCTCTAAAGTTGTGATATCTTGTTAAAATATTCTCTAATGTTCCCCATGTCAGTGTAATACGGCATCACTACATAATGATGACACCATGACGTCATCAGAATATGTAATCACGTCATCATCATGACGCCAAGTCTTGTGAGATTGACTTTTAATCAGTAAATCTAATTTCGTACAAGTTTAATAATAACTAATAATATCAGAAACCTTTTGGTTTTTTTTCCTGTTGAGTCTTGTAAAATTCACCCAATAGTAGAATAAATGTTATCCATTTCTTCAGAATCTGCTGGAGCATTCGGAATGTTGGTGCAAGTGACACCCCGACATTCGCCACATACATCCGAACATTGTAGCTGGTGATTCATACAGCTGCACCTGTTTGTGCCGTAGTTCCCTCGGCACTGGCATCTAAGAACTTTGTAGCTTTTCTATTAGTGTCAAGGAGGTATTTACAAAATTTAATAGAAACACGCTCCGCTGGTAGGGTGTCACAAGTAAGTTTAAAGCCATGCCGATTGAGTCCCTTGAGATAGTAAGGGCTCCATATTTCACAGCAGTACATTAAAATAGGTAAGATTAACCGTTGGTAGAGAATGAGAGCTGTGGAAATGTTAGTCCTGACATTGATTTGTTTAAGTTTAAAGATGGCCTTGGTCGCTTGATCGCAAAGACGCTTAAATGCTGTTGTAAAATTACCAGACGCAGTGAACGTGATACCCAGATAGCAATAAGAATGAACAGATTCAATGATGCAATCATTGTACATACAAGTATGATGTTTTATTAATTTGCCACCTTTATTAAAAATAATAACCTTCGTTTTGGAAAGGTTGACATCCAAACCCCATTTACTGTAGTATTCACGATTGAGTGAGCTTTGTAAGCCAGTGTGCGATTGAGGTCAGCAGGGCCGGATTAACCACTATGCTAACTATGCTGCAGCCTAGGGCCTCGCTCCTAAGGGGGCCTCGCTCTTTAACCATTTGCTGCCTAAGCCAGCCAAGAACAGCCTTTATATTTGTCTTGAGAAATGTCCATTTGCAGACCACGAGAAGACTATTTTTGAAGATTTACCACTGGTTACCGAGCCAGTTATTCCAGTGGTAAATTAAAAAAAATAGTCTTCTCGTGGTCTGCAAATGGACATTCTTATAAGAAATTTGTTTAGTTTTTTGACACATTTAAACATTAAAGGCATTTTAGGCTTTTTTCTATATACTACGTAACGGCAAGCGTGTTAAAACCACATTTTGCCCTCAATAATAATTACTAATATTATGCCAAATTACGCATCTTAATGCACCTCATAGCATCTAGATTTACACTTTTTCCAGGGGCCCTCCCATACTTCCGCGACGAGAGGGGACATGCCTTATGCTCTCTCCCCCACCTTTCAGTATCCCGCCTAGGGCCTCGCGACAGCTTAATCCGGCACTGGAGGTAAGAGTACAAGGTCGTCATCATACATTAGACAATTCAAGGTTATAACATCTAGCAAAAGAGGGTCACATTGTTGGCAAAATATTTCTGGCAGGTCACGTACGTAAAGATTAAAACGTAGCGGAGTCAATGCACAACCGTGTTTAAGACCAACGGTAGATTGAAAACTATCACTATGATAATTATTAAGTTTGATAGAATATGATGCATCTGGGGTAGAGGCTTTGTAGAATTTCCACCAATATCGGATAACAAGAGCTTATACATCAATGCATTTCTAGAAACGGAATCAAAAGCAGCTTTAAAATCAACCTTTAGAATATGTGTCGATCAATGTTTTTAAGGCAAGGATGTGGTCGGGTGTGCGACTGTTTTTCTTGAAACCGATCTGGGAGTGTGGAACCAGGTTGTGTATAGTAGCAAATTCATGAATTCTGTTGTGGAGAATATTACAAAACAACTTGCATAGGTTACTACCTACGGCAATGCCTCGATAGTTGTCAGCAATATATTTACCCCCCCCCCCCTCCCCCCCCCCCCCTTCTTATGCAGTGGGGTCAAGAAGTTACAACGCCATGCACCGGGAAAAGTACCATTGTACAACATTCTGCGCATAATAGGCGCCAGCTGACACTGTCCAATTTTGAGCATTTCATTTAGAATGAGGTCTGGGCCACAAGATTTGCCATTTTCCAGCCTTGAAACCGCTGTAGTGACCTCCTGTATTGAAACAGATTTATTCAACTCAGTGAAAACTTTCCCTTATTAGAGTTAATATACTCATCCATACATTAAGACAATTTAGTTTTAAATAAGGGTCTGTTATTAATAAGCTAATAGAAATGAGAGACCCATTCACCCATTGATACAGGGTTAGAACAACCCGCATAAGATCCTTTTAGTTCATTAAGAAGTTTCCAGAATGACTGGGGGTTTCTATCATGCAAGGTTTCAAGCTGGTTTAGAATACCTTGTTGAATCTGAGTTTTCTTTCAGTTAAGCAGTTAATTCTTATATTTAGATCGGGTCGATCTATAATTTTGAAGAATCGGCAAACAGAAGGATTTTTATGAAGTTTAACGGTGATTAATCTAAATTGTCTTTTAAGTCACTTCAGTCAGGCTCAAACCATTTATTAGGTTTCTTCCTCTTGCTTGTATTGATTGGTTGCCTACATAACTTCTTTCGTCTGACAGCAGCAAGTTCGGCAGCGTTTATATATAAGTCAGTAATAGACTCGACAGCATTCTCAATAGGCGATGCGTTACCCAAGTCCATGTGAGAAATTGTAAACACACCAGTTGAGATGCAACATGAAAAACTACAATGAATTGAGTGCAAATTGGGCTGATGTTCATAAAAATATTTTATCTTCCTCATGAGGTTTACCGAGGTCAACATGTAATCTATTACACTAGGGCTGCCTCTATAACTGTAACACGTACATTGACCAAAATAGTCCCCTAAAGACTTACCATTTAGGATACGGAGACCGGAAGATCTGCAAAGCTCACGACGTTTCTTTCCATGCCTGTCTAAAAGCGCCTGGTCAAGATTGTTTCTGGAGATCGGGATATCAGTTTGATGGACGAAGTTATCTATCCCGTCATGATCTACAGGAAAGTTCTCATCGAAACAGTAATCGGGTTCCAGGCCTGTGCGGGCATTAAAGTCCCCACATATTAAGCAGTTACCAACTTTTGAGTATTTATCGATGCCATTCTCTAGAAGCTCGAAGATATCATCATTTGCAGACGAATATGTAGAATACGTTGGACTCGCATATACGACTGCAAGGTAAATATCTGCATCAGTTTGGAAGAATTCACTGGATAATTTAAGCCACGTTATTTCGCTCCAGGTAAATGGCAACTGCTTAATGTCCGCATGAAGACCTGATCTAATGCATATTGCTATTCCACCATAATTACATTTTGCCTTGGAAGATCTTGGTCTAATGCTAGGCGGGAATACATAGTAACCAGGGAGAGATAGGGAGACATCCTTGCTACAATGAGTTTCAGCAAGAGAAATAATGTCAAACCTAGTGAGTGTTATGCGAAGATCATCATCGTCAAGTTTGCAGACCCGCCGGCCACCAACTATTCTAGATACACCGTCAACATTCCAAAAAGCAAGTGATATATTATTGAAATATTTCATAGTATCTGAGTATTTATGACTTAAGGAGGGCGGAATTTGTAAGCTAGCAACATATATAACGTGATAATAGTATGTAAATTATGAAGCATAAAAATCAAATACACAATTTTAAATTAAAAGGTGCACACTCACAACAGAAAGCCCCAAAATAAGACCATCCAAACTGCATACTTCTAGAAGCCTAAACTGCTACCCCAATGCAATGAAACGAGAAAAATATTAACATATGACGATCTGACCCATACAAACCAATATAATTCTTTCCGTTGTGAGGCTGAATTGGAGAGTCGTGTCTCCAATTCAACCTCACAACAGCAAAAATCATACCAGTCTATACGTAATGAAATCCTCACATGTCAAGATCCACCGTCTTCATTACATATAGACACACAATACAAGCCTCCAAAACCATACAATTCTAATAATCATACCCACCCTCTCCGGTGAGAATATGCATCATCAAATTCAACATGCTAATAGTCTGTGATGTCGCCATACGTATGACGTATTTTCATTATGGCGTCAGACATTTGAGTGACAGATCGGGTTCCTCAGTTGAGAATAGGGCGAAATCAATTAAAGTTATGTTCAATAAACAGTCTATCCTGCTCGAAAGACCACCTATTATTAACAGCCACTAAAAGGTGGCTCTTCATAACAAGTGGCCTGGAAACCACCTCTCACAGAAAACCACCACATGACAACATACTTTAGCTGTCATTAGTGAGTAGGGCTGAGGTTCGTGAGGATTTTCGCGAACCGAAACGGTTCGCGATACAGCTATCTGAACCACGAACTGGTTCACAAACCTTTTTAATACGCTATTGTATGCGAGAAATTCCTCCTAACAGAAATTAACATTTAAAGGCAGGTGGCTGTACTGGCTAAATGGTAGAAAAACACAAATGACAAGTTCTGACAAATGTTAGAAAATAATATTGTATAAAATTCATAGCCAGCTAAGTTCAGTTCATGGTCATATTCGTAAATCACACTTAGAAGACATTCAGAGATTGCCTGTCTATTAGCCCTTTCACCGACAAATCCCTGAAAAAGTCAATTCTCTATGATATAAAACTTACTCTGTTGAATATTTTGGAATAAATTTGACTGGAAGCTGTTGCTGCCTAAGGCAGCAACAGCTTCTAGTCAAATTAATTTCGAAATATTCAATAGTTTTGCTGTATGGTTTTCCTAAGATTAGATATGGGAATCCATCGGTGAAAGGGTTAGCTTATGTATGGTTCGCGAACCACACTAATCCCATGCAAGTGAACTGAACCATGGTCCATCTTCCCTTGGTTTGCCATTTTCCGAACCAACGAATGTTAGTTACAGCCCTGTTAGTGAGTAATCAACCCCTTAAATCCAAAATACCAGAACAACAAAATTCTTTACGTTTTAATCAGTTTTCCGTTGAAATTTTCAAAGCTAACCCGACCGGGAGCTGATGGTGCCCGCGGCAGCAACAGCTTCCTGTCAAATCACCTTCAAAACTTCAACGATGAGGGGAATTTAGCATCATTGTTATTGTTGTTAGAACTGCTTCGTGCGTGAGTGACTTTGCAATCAGTTGTTAATTTGGGGTTCCTGCGTGAACGCCTGTGATCGGGCACCAGCAACCGTTTATCGTGATTATAACTGGAATGTTTATGATCTGATCGGCTGTTTGTAACGCGCTGGTAACCGTTATGACGTGTGTTTTTTGACAGATACTCGTGATAAGCAGTTAAACTTATAAATTATTGACCACACGTTTGTAGATGTTGATCTAAAGACTACGTGGTAAAGCGTGTGCACATTTTTGCATATGGAATGCGCTGTTTACGCAATAGCATACATGAAATAATACACACTTTGCCGCAACCGTGTTGTATTGCACAAAATCTAGAGCACCGTTTATGTTTTTCTCTTCTAGATTTACAAGGCGGCACCTAACCGTTTGTACGTATATATTTTGTCTATTTGGATGCGGCTCACGTTTGAGTTACCGATAATAAGAACGTTACAGTGATAACCATCAGATGGCATTGCGGTTGTAGACTGGCTATTATTAGGAATCTTTGTATTATTGGCACGCGTCCCTCGTTGGTTCTAAGTTTGAAAGTTAGCGGACCCGAAAAGATGCACTCCACGTCTCGTCTCGTTATCAGTGCTGTTAACAGATAACAGAAAATGTCCAGTATTGAAGGTAGTTGGAAAGTGCAACAAGGGGCAACTGAAAAGCTAAATCACCACACTTAAATAATATAGGTTAATAAATAACCACTGGGAATGTTTCTTCTGGTGGGCTATGCAATTTTATGTTATAGCCAACTCACGTGCATCATAATAATATCAGCTAACGTCAAGCGGTCAAATATTTAATAATTTTGGACAATGATTACAATTTTCAAATTGAGTATTACATCAACTAGCAAAGAGCCACTAGCAAAGAGCCACTAAATGAATATGTTGGCGCTAACACCTTGAAAATGAATTGATTTTTATTATGATAGATGCCATCTTACAAATCAAAGGTGCCAATGGTTATTTATTTCATTGAATTGTGTTACTATGACTGCGAAGACAATGCGGGTATTGAAAGTACCTGTAAAATGCAATTATGAGTAACTAAATAACATAGAGCAATAATTGAGCACTCAAAATGTTTATATTGCTGCCCTCTACGTATGCTAGCATTATTCCACCATGACATCACTCAATTCACCCTTCCAGAGTATCCACCCATCATATAATGTCATAATTAACTACGCGATGTGTAGAATGACATCATAATGAATGACGTCGATAAGTACACCACGAACGCATATTTGAAGATGGTCTGTCTATGCCTTGTTGCACAAATTGTATGTCTTTACTATTTAATAAATATTCTGTTGAATATTTTGAAACTAATTTGACTGGGCACTTTTGCTGCCATAGGCAGCAACAGCACCCAGTCAAATTAGTTACAAAATATTCAATAGCTTCCCTGTATAGTTTTCAGGAAATTGATAGTTAGGGCATTCGGGGATCGATCAATCCCAACACGGCGAGGTGTGGGTGGAGTTTAGCTAGTGATGGGCGGGGCATAGCTAAAAATGGAAAGGTCCATTAGTCACAGTCAACCAGAGATGTTAGATGCTGATGCATCTTCAATGTTGCTGGTGTAGCACGGATCGACCGGACGGGTACTGGCAGTCCCAGCTAAGCTGGGTACGGAACGGCCGTTCCAGATTCGCTCCAAGCACGCCCCCCACCCTGGGTAGGATGGTACGCGTATATAAGCCCTATGAGAGGTGTTCGTTAAAACTCGTGGTGCGCATGCGCGCGCGTCAGAGCTTACCTGACAACACGTCTCGGAATTGGAAGCGAGTGCATGCCTATAGTGTATCGAGTGAGTACCCGTGAATGACTTTAACTGTATCGTCCTCGTTATTCTTGGTACTGGTCAATACCAGAATAAAACGAGGAGTTCAGAACCGTTTCAATTATTAAAATCGGCCCAGAAACGGCTGAGTTATCGTCGAAAATCCAGTTAAATTATTTTCAAAATATTTCTCTTGACGTCGTAATCGTGTGTATGTATAAGTAAAAAAGGAATGTGCTGTGTACTTAATAGCCACGTCACCACTTCTGTCTGCACGCTGATTGGCTACTGCTCGGCCGCTGATTGGCTGAGGCCCCTAGCTCTGACGTCATGAGTAGTATAAAAGGGGTGAAAAATCGAGAATTTGGAGCGTCACGGCGTGGAAGTGGCCCGCCAGGACGACTGGACCATTGGGATAGACGTGTGTAACTGCTAACCTACGGTGATACCTACCTCATCCAATGCCAATCGGATTTCAGCTCATCCGCGGTGGTAAGGAGTCCTCGGCTTCCACAGTTTTTGTACACCCCCAGACGTCCATCCGGGGGTAATAAACTAACGTAAAGTAATAATCTCCCGCATCCCGACCTTTATAAGGGAGTCTTTCCGTTGGAGGGCCGTGCGGGCCAAGATGTAATTCTATGGAATGTAGAGCTGATGGTGATTCTTGGTGGATGACTCGCCGGATCTGCCAACCGTGTTCAACTTCCGCACTACATGTCGTGTATGTAATAATTAATTTTTCGACCAGTCTGGGTGAACTTTGCCCAGTGCGCCGTAGGAGCTATGTGACGTACCCCGCACCGTGTGCCAGTTATTGTACATGCATAAATTATAAGCTGCTCTCCCTGTTAATGGGTTGCCGTCAACTTTCATATTACCATCGCCAGACGGAAACTTTACAATAAACCATTTATATTCTGCATGAGTGAGATGACTATCTAATGGACATCTCTTGAACCATTCTGTTATCTGTCCAGGGAATGTGCTGTATCCAGCCTGCCTGGAGAAGCCAGATTCCGGAAACCTGCCTGCGGAGACCTGCCTGTGGATACCTGCCTGCAGATGTCTTCCTGCGGAAATCTTTCCAGCTTTAGAGACTGCCATCTCGCGCTACTCATATGCTAGTGCCTCAATTTCAGTAATTCATGGACTTTCTCCGTACCGATGACTATTAGGTACTCAAGTAGCTATACTATTGAAGATTTAATTATTATTCCTGCACAATGGTACTGATGACTAATAGGTACCTTACCGGTCTTAGGACCGCATCTTTATAATTTCTGTTATTGTGAATATTATACTTGTTTACTGTGGGTGCTTTCAACTAGCCACACCGTAGGGACCAATGACCTGTGATACTTTATAATCATTATATTCGTTAAATTGTGTATTGGTTGGTTGTGTATATGGCAAGTAGCCATCTAGTTAAGATGTTTTGTTTATTTATAAAAACTCTAGACTGCAGTACGCTAGGAAATACTAAACAGCAACATTTATATCCGCATCACGATCCCCGCCAGGCTCAATTTTACAGGGAGGTCGCTGATAATGCTCTAAATGTTTGAGCCTGACATGTTACCGACTAAACCTGGCTATTCAGCTTGATAGGATAGGTTTAAAGTAGTTAGGGACAATTTCTCCATTAGAGACACATAGTGTACGCCTCTTTTCCAGTTGTTGTGGTACTGTAGCCCTGCGCACCGGCAAGGTTGTGTAAAATTGGCCAGTTACCTATAAGGCCTCGTATATTTATTGAGTGATTGTCTCTTTCCGCGATCCACCAGCTGCATGGCTTATTAATTGTCTGGATTTCCAATCGACACATTGACCGGATCCGACCCTGGGAAACTATCAGAGGTTTCCGAGCGGTGATAGCTAAAGTGCCGATTTACATACCCCCCCCCCCTTGCGTCTTCAGATACGTGTTAGATAGATCCCCCGCCAAAGTAGGAAGCACTGCGAAATAATAATAATATTAATTTATATGCTGTAACACTCTAGGCATCATGGAATATAACCCTAACGACAGGTCAAATGTTAGCTCCATAGCACGCGGTGACGGACGAGATGCGGATCTCCATCCAATTCATTGTAGTGTCTGGGTGAGGCCTTAGAGAACAACCACACCCTTACGGGAAGGACGCTTATGATGGATATCCGCCTCTCCATCCCCACCATAATGACATGTTAGTATTTAACTTTGCTTGTGTGAACTGTGAAACTCGTCTAGTGATGTTATATGTGGTTACAGAGCCGGCTAACCGGATCGTTATTTGATTTGGAGCTTTGTTCCATCACATGTACGCACGCTATCCTTGGAGGTAGATGCTATGCGGGGCAACCTTAGGGAAGCCGGGCATCTGCACCCAACGGATAAACGTATCTAAAAGTATCTAAAAGTTAGGTAGTAAACCCTGCCACTTGCGGCCAAAGCTTGTTTTCGTTACTAACAACCAATTGGTAGGTTAGGATGTAGCAGAAGGCCTGCATAAATAAAGCGGCAACTACCAATGCAGTAACCTTGGAACTACATAAGACGGTGACCTAGGAATTCTTCGGAAATCGTTCGTCCTGTCATCACGTAAACCAGCGTGCAACACCGTAACAGTAGCTTCTCGAGGATTTTCAGCACTTAGCATTTTTCTGTTGAACAAAAGAGAAGCCCTTTTTGCCAGCTCTTTTCCTCCGCTTCAGCGTTGAAGGCATCTTCCTGTGACTGAGGGTCGCACGAGGCACTTTCCTCTCACAACAACAATATTTTCTGTGTGTGTGTGTGTGTGTGTGTGTGTGTGTGTGTGTGTGTGTGTGTGTGTGTGTGTGTGTGTGTGTGTGTGTGTGTGTGTGTGTGTGTGTGTGTGTGTGTGTGTGTGTGTGTGTGTGTGAGTGTGTGTGTGTGTGAGTGTGTGTGTGTGTGTGTGTGTGTGTGTGTGTGTGTGTGTGTGTGTGTGTGTGTGTGTGTGTGTGTGTGTGTGTGTGTGTGTGTGTGGGTGGGTGGGTGGGTGGGTGGGTGTGTGTGTGTGTGTGTGTGTGTGTGTGTGTGTGTGTGTGTGTGTGTGTTAGGGGTATAATAGTTTATATTAAAATATCTAGTGACTTCGTTGTGGAAACTCTCTTGCGGGGATACCGCTGCGGATTCAAGGATCTGTGTGGTACCTCCGGCGAAACCACGTGGAAAGAACACTGGATGGCTCTATGTTGTGTATTACTGTGCTCATTTACTGTCAAACGCATACAACTGTTTGTATAGTATACTAAATTTCTTATTGGTAATTATCATTTATTCCATATCTCTAAATTAGTATGGATAGGCATACCGGTGACACAAACAGTTGGGACGACACCATGTGTTTCAATCTCGGCGGCAATGGTCGCATGGTCCCACTGGAACATCAGTGTTCCACCGGCTCTAGAGGCCTGTTTTTGTACCTTCCGGAGAGACATGATACAGGATCCGCAACCCCGAGATCCGCAGCTAACCAGCCCTCCCATACATCGTGCATTTGCGGTGCGATGGATAGGAACGTCCTGGCGGAGCAGCGCATACCCCGGCGAGCTACACTATCATTGTCAGTGCAACTACCATGCCACTTTCGCTTTCTAGAACGTCTGTAATCATGGAACAGTATCTGATCATCTCATCCATCCTTCCACCGCATTGGCTTCAGTCCAAACATTAGTCACATTTCGTTCAAGGATGTCTGCCTTTGGCCTCTTTCAAATACCTACCTGATAGTTCAGCCTTCGTTGTGTAACCATTAACGACAGGTTGGTCTGCTTGTCCATTCCACTAATTCACCACACTTCCCTACGAAATTTAAATGCAACAATGTTTGTCTTGGAACTCATCTTGAACATTCGGCAGATAGAATCCATCAAACTCGTGAAAGAGATTCTGTGAGATTATGAGTGAGATGTTCAATGATTCACCAACAATATGACAAGCCTGGTGTCAGTGATCAACCAACCAAAAAGAAGATGCCACTGTAAAAGGGTGTTTAAGGATGTCCAAAAAGGCTTCAGATGAAGTTTGGCGGAAGTATGGTATCACTTATGGAAAGGCATAGCCTACAAGGGCGATTATCAACCCTGCACCAAGAATCTGCTTTGATGATCACATAGAGAGCTGATATATATCATGCAGCCATTTGGAGACAAAACAGACATCCATGAAGCAAATGGTACTGGCTCGAATGTAAGGGTATAACGGTTAGAGCCCATGCAGTGTGAGGGTGAGATACATCCTACACGGTTGCGAATAATCTAGAAAAGTAGCATGGTAAGGTAAGAACAAGAAGACAGTTATGATGATGATGATGATGATGATGATGATGATGATGATGATGATGATGATGATGAAGGGGATGGACCAGCATCTTATAGTGAATGTGCATAATTGGGTAACTCTATGGCGAGATACGGCTGGCAGATGTACTCTCTGCTATGTAGTGGGAGACAACAAAACACTATGAGTGATCATTTACTACTTTACGTTATATAGGTGCCATGTCATATTATATATATATATATTATTTCATCTTTCATTTCTCCATAATTGTATTTTGCAAGTACATTCAATAATGGATATTCTGTTATCTGGTATAGAAACAAAATTCCAAGAAATAAATTGGCATTGACCTCTTAGATCTGCCATCTCTTAACCCTTAGCACACTGATGTCAATATTCTATAATTTACAGTGTCAATAGCAAAGAAACTGGCGTACATTTTCCAACAATTTTGGTGGACGATGTTGCTGTCTACGACAGCACCATCTTCCACCAAATTTGTTGAAAATTGAACACCGGTTCATCTATTAATTTAATTTGAAAATTTTGACATCAGAGTGGTAAGGGTTAAGCTGTTAATGCCAAAATATTTCTTCTAAGTACTTTGCAAGTCACAGCAATGTACACTTGTCAGGTTTTAAGCAGCAGCTAAAATTAGTGACCTTTTGACCTCTGATGACATAATTACCAACTAATTTGCATATAACATATATGAAACATTTTGAGTGGTCATTTATTAACCAACATTATTTAGATGTGAATATTATGTTCAATCTATTTTTCACTTCACCATAATTGCAATCTTCTGCTATTTTCGACAAGGAGATTCTGTCAATTGTTATTGTAACAACATCTCATAAAATAAATCAACCTCGACTCTTTAGATTTGTAGGAAGGTGTCTATTATTAACTTCCTAACATAATAACGCCAAATTTCTTCTTTGTAACTTTGTAACATTGCAGGTACAGCAATGCACATTTGTCAGAATTTACAGAATTTAAGCAACGGTGATAATTTATGACCTTTTGACCTGTGGTGACGTAATAATCCAACTGATTTGCTTAAAACATGCAGGAAATGGAAGGGGAAACAGAAGCAATATTTTGAGCAGACATTTATTAATAACAAATTATATAAAGACATTTTTCCCAATTTTATTTCCTCATCCCCGAAAAAGGAGAGTTTGACGACCAGCTTGCGGTTTTTTGATTGATGCATAGAAAATAAGGATCGTGACAATTTCTTTTCCGGTAACATATCCAGATCTTTTACTTAGAAGCTAATAAGTTTAAAACGTATAAGGGGTTGGGGGTGGGTGGGAATGTGTATAGGGGTGGGGTGTGGGGTAGGGTGGGGTGTGTGGTGGGGAGAGGTGTGTGGGGGTGGATGAGTGGTTCTCCTGACTCCCAGACTAACAAGGTAGGTCTTACCATATAGCTTACCAGAATACATTACATTGACACCTTTTAGTTTTGTGTTTCAGTAGAGTGTACATCTACAGTTTATGGTATTATACAAGTGATTAAGTACATTCTCTTTAAACTAAAACGGCAGAGATAAAGTAACGTTTAATTTTTAGATGTCAAGTTGTACCCCGCCTGGGGCACTATGTGGCATGGTGCAGGACACAATGTGCCGCTTATTAAATAATTGTATAACATGCTATAAAGCCCAGCGTGCGTGCATGGGTGTATGCGTGTGTACGTATGTGCGTTGAAAAAAGCTGAATAAGTTTCAGGCAAGATGCAATTATTCAATAACAACTAGTTTAATTGTTTCTTTGACAATCCGTTAAAAAGATTAAAACAGGTAATGCTGCTGCCGCTGCACACGCTACCGCCTCCGTTGCCACTGGGCACATGGCCTCATGATTTTCGAGTGTGGGAAAAGGGGCCTAATATTCAAATGTAATGACGTCACAAAGCTCTCGACCAATCAGAATTGCACGGGATGTAGATGTATGGATGGCTGATAGGTGTAGCGAAGGCGTGAAGTGGATGGGGGTGTTTTCAAATAAGGTCAGGTGACCATCGCTCGGCCAATCAGAATGAACCTTTCTAGTTTATCCAACCATCATATGACGTCATAATCAACTACGTGACATGTAGGACGACGCCATAATCATTACATAATGAATGACTCGATTTAGTCCGTCTTAAACGTTTAATAGTCCGTCAGGTTGTATGAATTGTATATCTTTACTATCTAATAAACACGCTGTTTAATATTTTGAAACTAATTTGACTTGGCATGGCAGCAACAGCAACCAGTCAACTTAGTTTCAAAATATTCAACATATTATCTGTAATTTTCTGGAAACTGATGGTTAGGGAGTTCAGGGATCGATCGACCCCAACTCGAGCGAAGTGTGAGTGGAGCTTGGCGGGAGATGGGTGGGGCATACCCAAAGCTGGAAAGTCAATTGCGCCTATATTGTCAAAGTTATTTGGTATGTAAATCTATTGATGTGTTCTGATGATTGATAGGTGTAGCGACTCGTGGAATGGATAGGAGTTAGGGCGTCGGTTCCTAGATCTATTGTTCCCTGGATGAAGAGACAATGGGAAGGTTGGGTTGAGTTCAATACGCATGTCTATTGTTCTTAGACGAATATCCCACCTAAGTGTTAAAAGTCTTAACAATGAATCCATATGTAGTTAATAACTTCCTCGGTACATAGATATATTGCTACTTGCTGAAGAGACAATAGGCACGTCAATCTAAACACCAGTGGTGGGGTCGGGAGGACAAGTATTGCTGAATGTCTATGACTTATAACATGTGCGTGCGTGCGTGCGTGCGTGCGTGCGTGCGTGCGCGTGCATGAGTGCGTGCGTGCGTGTAGGTACCGAGAGCTGTATCTAAAAACCTACTGAACCGTATTTTGACTCAAATTTTAACACAACATGTATGAGTGTCTGCGAGCGAGTGAGTGTGCGCTATGGTAGCAGCAGCGCCCAGTCAAATTAGTTTCAAAATATTCAACATAGCATAGCCTACATAACATTTTCACATCCTAGCGCATGTGTTGCTCCTAATTATCATGGTGAAGAGCTAGGTCTCCAGCTACTGGTTGTTATAGTCAGTAGCCAGGTTTCCAGCTTTTGGCCATTCACAGATTCCTCTAGATATATCATAACATTCGCTTCTGGTGACCCGTGGCCAGTTAGGTGCAGCCTTTCAGATCTGCCTGTATCAGTATACAAATCTCGGTCAAAGTTATATTATTTGTGTCATGCGTTCGTCTGGGTGCACCCACATCTATCCGTCAAATTCGATATGATATCATAACTCATATTGTGATCGTCCTCGTCACCGGGGCCTTTCCCTGGCAGTCATGGGTGCGGGTCTCGTCTCGCGGTCTGTGGGCAGGAGGTCTGAGCTTGCAACGGCCATTTATCTGTCGTCGTCAGTGTATGATCTACCTCTGCCTCTTGTCTTCTTCTTCTTTGGTTAGAGTGAAAGAGGGTTGCAGAGTGTTGCATGTTCCTGCAGAAGCGGTCTGTGCCGCAGAAGCGGTTTGTGATGTGGCGACGACTGTCATCGCGGTGGTTATGGAGGTGGTAGTGGTACTTGTAGCGGTGGTTTCGGTGGCAGTGATTCCAATGGTGGTAGCGTTGTCAGCGGTTTCGGTGACGGGAGCTTCTGTGGCGGTGGCATTGGCAGTGGCTCTGTCAGCAATGAGGGAGGCGAATCTTCCTGGCATTCGTGGTCGAAAAGGCATCTCCAGGCCGACGGGTGATTCCTTCCGAGAAGAGGGATCTGGTCGGGTTAATCCTACGGGGAACAGGAGTGTGCATGGAGATGATGTGGTACATGTGAGACGGTAGGAAAGGGCTGCAGGTGTCTATCTCCACCGCAGGTGGCTTTCCGTCTTTCCTACCTCCATTCGAGCCAAGTTCTTTTTAAGCATCTCTCTCTGGCACTAGTGAGTTGAGGAGGGGAGGGGGAGTGAGAGAGAAGGCGCGAGGGCGGTCTTTCTTAATGTTTTAGGTTTGCTAAAGCTCTGTGCGCAAATTTTTCCATAGGCCAAAAGGTTGCACACTGGGCGGCGATAGGAGCAATTTGTGTCCTGTTTTGAGGAGTAAGAAGGGTGAGCTGGGTGGCGAGGCGAACCGAGGAACTCAACTTTCCTAGTCCTAACAATATTTCCTACTCTTTGTGGCTCATGGCCAAGCTGACGCCATGCAGATCGAAGGGTCGGAAGAGATGCGACGATTGCAGGAGCTTAGGACGGGAGCTACATGGGGGAAAAGCGGCAGAAACATCCGCTGGCGACTTTACACTATTCAGGGGAGGTCCAAGTGAAATGCGGGCATCCACAGAACAAGCGAAGAAATAACCTTTTGGTGGTGGGAAAACATGTCTCCGATCGCAGTGTTATTCAATTTCTTTACACTGTATGAAGCGCGAAGTGTATCACCTACTAGATAGGCAGCAAAAGGTGAACGTTCTTATTTAAGTTTATAATGTCTGAAAACGACACTCCTATAATTCTAGTATTTATCTCCATGTTGAGCGAGGCACGAGATCATCATCTGCAGGTGATGGCCACGATGGACGATCTCTTTTAATGCTTCCTAAGCGAAAAAGAAACAGCTATTAAAAGAGCGGGAGAAAAGTAAACTGCACTTAAGGTGGTATATCTAGGAATCTGTAAAAAAAAATAGAGAAATAGATTAGTAAGTACATTAAAAAATGTTCATGCAAAGTTCAAGTCCTAAAAGCGCGGTAGAAAGTTCATGGTCACAAAAGAAAAAGCCCTGCAGATGCGGGGGTCTAAGCTTTGCTATTGCGGGCGTTGCTGGCTTTGAACCAGCCTTGGTAGGTATATTCCCAAGGTCACAAGAGCGACGTGATGGAAGTTAGTTTTCACAAGTTGTTTCTGTTGCATGAGTGGGGCGGTGGAAGTAGGTTTTCACAAGGTGTTTCTGTCAAGTCAGCTTTCACGAGATGGTCTTTCATTGCGGGAAGAAGTGTCCTTCAGAATAAGACGATACGAAGCGGCACAAGCGGAACCAGGTCAGAGACTGGTACCGAGCTAAAAGCTCCTTCGCAGCATGCAGGTGGCGGGCAGAGGTGCTTCTCGATGATCTCAACAGTACTGGAAGCGTCGGGAAAGTTCAGCCACGGTAGAATCCATATTGAGTTCTCTTTCGTGACAGGAGACGGCGCGAATATTCTGTACACGATCTTTCTTGAGTAGCAAAAGAATAGTGGAAGCTTCTGAAGGCAGAAGAATTTAGGCTGTTATTTGGCGGCTATTACTTAGCAGCCTTTCAAAAAGGATGTTTTCGCGCTGTTGACTATGTAAATGACGTCCCTCTCAGAACGGTCTGTCTCAGAAGTTCCGCAGAAGTCTCAGATAGTAGAGCAGAGAAACGGAACAAGTACTGTCGCCCGGGTAGTTGGCAAGGCGTCAACGCGATTACCTAGACAACTTTTGCGGTATTTTATATCAGAGTGCGAGCAACTTTTATACTCACTGCTCTGTATCTCATTATCTTTTGGTGAATGGTCGGCTTCCTTATGATGTCTCAGCATCATCCAGCAGGAGTCAGCCGTTCAATGGCGAGGTAGTGTATCTTTTTCCGAATGTACACAGGAATTTATGAACTCGGGGTCGCTTTCTTCTTGATTAGACTCGCGGTTGTCGTCTTGAGGAAGCAGAACCTCCAGGCTCTCCAATGGAACCAAACACTCACGTTGTGATCATGGCCATTATTACGAGGAAGAAGTCATGCAAAAATCATATGTACAACCTGAGTGTCCACTCAGTCACTAGCATCACGCGAACGTGGCCATGTCCTAACCTATGAAAGAAAACATGCCCATTACGGGGTTACTCCGAGTGACCCGGCGCATGCGCAAAGGGGGTTGGCTAGTCCTTCCCGTTACCCGACCACAACGATGATGATGACGACGACGACGACGACGACGACGAGGACGAGGACGACGACGACGACGATGATGATGATGACGATGATGATGATGACGACGACGATGATGACATAAATGGAAATGGATTCCTCTGTTAATATCTGGCATGATGTCGAGTATAAGTTCATGTTTTATAAATTGATGGTAAGAGATCTGAAGTATATAGCTAAGGTCAAGTTCGACTCCTAGCCATAGTTAGCTATAGCTAACTAGATTCAGAGTCGAACTTCAAATAGTTAACTAGCTAGTCAACTATAGTCAACCGAGCACCCGAGCTCGGTTCAGATGGCTAGTGAGATATTTGCGTAAATTCCAAAATAGCGGACACCGATCGCTTGCCACAAATAAATGCATTATAACAGTGTAAATATTTCACTAAATGACTTTGTATGCCAATGTTCTCAAGCGCCTATTCCTTCCCATTTTATGTCATATGGACACTTTTTGACGTCTTAGCGGACAAAAATAACCCATTTTCGTAGGCCATCAAAACAGAGGACAGAAAGGGTTAATGGCGACTGGTACCTGGCGCCAACTTTCCCCCAATAGTAATTCAATGAGGAATCGGGAACCACCCGTTCTCCCCAACCCAATCCCAGCTGTGTATGGATTGACATTCCTATTGCCTATTCATCCAGGAACAGACCCACCGCCCCCTGGGTTTGGATTGACCAGGTCATATATCATCTACATTCCAGACCAACCAGCCTACCAATCTCTCACACCCAGGTTTGTGTTTTTGGTCACATAATTCGTTCTTTACTGAACAGTTTAGTTAATAATCCTCTATAATCTCTCTATAGTCGAATAACATACCACACATCCGCACGCACACACGTACCAATATACATGTGTTAAAATTCGAGTCAAAATAGTGTTCAGTAGGTGTTCCAGATGCGGCTCTGTGTGTATGCACGCACGTGCACACGAATGACCGCGCATACGCTTGAACGCGCGCTCGCGCACGCATGCACGCACGCACGCACACATATATTAAAAATCTATTCTTAAAAATGTTACACATAATGATACAGATGGGATTTAAAACATTACAACATTACATTATTTCTATACTGGGAAAACTAAGGACATTTTTAATCATCATGGTGACGTTTTAAAACCATTCTATGGCGAAGTGGACCAAAACCTGGTCTCTTCAGTGGTATTGAGGAATGTTAATTTCAATTTGGAGGCCAAGAGAAGAGCACTTTTGAAAACTTACCAGTTGAATAATTGCATCCACAACCGAGCCAGCCACCCAGTGCTAAATTTTCAAAATACCCCCCTCTCGGCCCGCAAATGGGCACTCAATCACCAAATATTTTGATATTCCTTAACAAATCCTGCCATTAAAGGGTTAATCGTCAGATTTTCATTTTCAACTAATATTAATTTAAACTCCTCTAGTACTTCAATACAGGATCTGTGGTTCATAAATTAAAAATTATCCAGTTCATAGGTGATAATTCTACTAAGTTGGTTACACACCATGTATATTTAAACCTTTCAATCTTCCCTTTCTTCATCAACCGAAAAAGTTCTCCTTGAAGGAAAATTAGCATACTGGCGCGAAAAATCGCTTTCAATGAAACTAAGTTGTTCATGTTATCATGGCCCAGTACCTTAGCACATCTGTATTTCCAAATTGTCCAAACCGCCATTGTAACAAGACAAATTAGGACATCTTGCAGGCTGTTTGTAAGATGCATTTGTACATTTTTTAAATCTCTAAATAAAATTATATTAGCTGTCAATTTCACGTGACTGATCCCGAAATCCTTTAAAACTGTTTCTACGTGATTCCAGAACTCAAGAATGACTGAGCATTTAAGGAATAAGTGCTCGATTGTTTCCTCATGCAATTCACAAAGAGGACATCGATTACTGGTTGTGACGTGACATTTTTGTAATAGATGACCAACCCAAAGTCTGCGATGAAGAAGTCGGCAAGCTACATCCTTTGCTTTATATGGTATAGAGGGCAGATGTAAATTTTTCCTGACAGTTTTCCATTCAAAGGGTTTATAACATGTGTCATTCCAAACAGCAACAGCTATTGGTGTTTTAGCGTGTTTTTGTATCAGAACTGTATACCAGTCATGGGAACTCATATGGCATTTGAATACATTTTAAATCGTAAAGCAAGATGGGTGGAGTTATTTTCTGTTTGTTAGAGGAATTTGTAATTCAAACCAATCCAGAAAAACTGCCTTCCAAGTTTGAATTAATAATCTCTGAGCGTCGATGGTTCTCAGTTTTACATTTCTCTGATGGGGTCTGCCTGGAAACCCACGCTCGGGAATCAGGTGTAATCACATCTGCTAAGTGCTGGATCCCATTAGTTTCTAATGATGGGAAATAAAGAGCTCTATTGGACATGGTAATGTTATTATTTCCCCACAACTGTTGGTCTAAAGCATCTCCCCATGCAAATGGCGATGGAGTGGTTTTAGAAAACATACTTAATGCGTAAGTCTTGATATATCCCAGGAATCCTCCGAATATTTTTGGGTGGCGTATTTGAAAAGAAGATACTTGCAACTGGAAATGGCCCTATGTAACTTTGAAGTAACTTCCATGAAACGATTGTCCAAAGCGAATCTTCATAAAGTAATTCATAAAGAAATTTCAATTTTAAAGACACACATTTTGTTGGTATGTGAACTAAATCTAACCCGCCATTTTGTTTTTTATTCTTACACACACACAGCATTTGATACGAGGTTAGTTTTATCTTTCCATAAATATGCAAGAAGTAATTGACTAATTTCAGTTTCTACATATTTTGGCATATGTACAACTGAGGCTGTATGCCACAGCCCGGACATTGCCAAATTATTAATGACAAAGGTTCTTCCAAAAATTGACAAATGACGCCGCCTTCAACCCTTTAGAATATGTTTCACTTTAGTAAGGCGATATGTCCAGTTCATTGAGGGATCCATTTTCCTATTGAAGTAAATTCCCAACACTTTACTATTGTTGTCTGACCACTTTATTCCCATGATGTCATCATTTCGGGAATTCCACTCACCAAGAAACAAACCAACGGATTTATCCTTATTTATTTTTAGGCCAGATGCTTTCTTAAATTCAACCAGTGTCCTTTCTAGGCGACTAAAATTATTTATCTCCTATGAATACCGTGGTATCATCAGAATATTGTGAAACCTTCAAGGGTCTTACAATACCTGGTATGGCAATTCCTTTGAATGTTTTATCTTCACATATTGTTGCCCCAAATGACTCCATGGCAAGCACAAAGAACAAGGGTGACAATGAACATCCGTGTGAACGCCACGCTTCAAAATTACAGGATCAGTTAAATAATTATTGATCAAATATCGACTACTTATATTAGTATACAATCTCTTGACCCATTTAATAAAGTTTTCCCCTAAGCCAATACAACGTAAAGACTTAAAAAGAAAATCCCACTCTAGACGATCAAATGCCTTTTCATCATCAAGACTAATGATTGCTGCTGGTATTTTGTCTTTCTCCAAGAAATTAATTAAATCCCGTATCTTCTTCTTTTCGTTCGCTGATCATACTGCCAGTCCTGTAAGTGACTATCGACATGGTCATAGGCGTTAAGTGCATGGATCCATGGTTTATTAGAGTGGGTCGTGCGGCCTGGAACCTCCGTCTTCAGCACGCGAGGTTTCTGTCAGGGTTACCTCACCCTTACCTCCTTTAGTCGCCTCTTACGACACGCAGAGGATACGGAAGGTGTATTCTAAGCCCCACCTACAGGGCAAATTAAATCCCGTATAAAAAAGACGTGTGTTAAAATGCTTCTGCCTGGAATACCACAGGTTTGATCAGCGTCAATCACTTCCTCCAAAACTCTGCTTAGTTTTAGTGACAGAGCTCTTGAAATTATTTTATAATCCACACACAGCCGAGATATTGGTCGGTAATTTCTCAAATCTTCCCTTTCACCCTTCTTGTAAAGTATTCTAACGTATACCTGAGACATGGAAGGTAGAAGTTTGCCGATTTCCAAAATTTCATGTACGACCTGCAGCAATGATGGCCCTAGTATACTCCAGAATGTGCTATAAAATTCTGCTGTAAGGCCATCACATCCAGACGTTTTGCCTGTTTTCATATCATGTAAGGATTCAGTTAAATCTTTTAATGTTAAACATTGATCACATATTACACGGCATGAATCAGGCAATGTTTTCTTGATGTTACCTAAAACATTTGCAGCTGCTGCAACATCATTTCATTCGGACGAATAGAGACATTGATAAAAATGATGAACAGCTCTCGTTATATCAGCTGTTGAATCAAGATTTACACCATCATTTGATTTTACGCGTCTAATAATCTTTCCTATGCCCCTATCCTTTTCCAAAACTGCAGAAATACTTTGTGGGTTTTTCACCCTCAGCCTGCATCTGAGCTCGTGCCCGAATTTTGGCACCTTCAAACATATACTTATCTAATTTATTTATTCTGTCCTTTGTTTGAATTAAAAGGCCGCTATAGCCTTCTTCTCCGTTATTTACTTTGTTGGAGGTTCGTAATAAAGGTTTATCCAAGGCTTTCCTGCGCCTTCGTCTATCTCGTGCTAATTTATTAGCATACTGCCGTGAAATATGAGCCAGATTATTTTTGCCCTCCTCCCACCATTGAATCAAATTTTCATATGAGTCCTTTTTCCCGAGCCAATAATGCCAAAAGTGTTGGATACGCTGATAATATTTAACATCATGAAGGAGTGAATTATTAAATTTCCAATATCCATTCCCTTGCTTAAACCAGTCAGCATTATCTAAGGTAATACGCAGCATGTTGTGATCCAAGAATGCTACAGGGACAGTTTTTGTCTGAGTTAGTTTGCCTTTAAACGACAACTAAATACTGTCTATTCTTGACGCAACATGCCCATCACGTGGATACCACGTGAACTGTTTTCAATCAGGATTTAACAGCCGATAACTATCGAATAAGCATTCTCGATCACATAGCTGGTTCAACTCCTTGTGGGATGTGTCAGCATAAATAGCTGAAGACCGTCTATCTTTATTTGCATCTAAAATACAGTTAAAATCTCCTCCTAGTACTAAATTTTCCGTCCCTTCATGTATAATTGTCGATAATTCTTTTAGAAAAGTATGCCGAGGACCATGTAAAGTTGGTGCATAAATACACATAATATTTAAAACTGAGTCAGAAATATTTACTGATGTTTTCACCCAACCCACATTTGTTTCAGTTGATGATGATACGACATTAGCATATTTAAGGCATCTGGGGAGAATAAGAATAGCAACTCCTGCACTATTGTCTGTTGATAACGAAACGTACAATTCGCCTTTGAAGAACTGTCTATATGAATTATATACTTCAGGATTGTGAATTTTGGTTTCCTGAAGTAATGCTATGTCTGTTTTTGCTTTTCAAGTTCTTCCAACAAAGACCGTTGCTTTAATTCGGTATTCAAACCCCTGCAATTTAAGGTGCTAATAATCATAATAAGTAGGGTAATATACAACACCGCTACAATGGCAAATCTAATTGGATTTTGTTTTTTTACTTCCATTATTTCGTTTTTTAGCCCATTTACCCAGGTTACTGTTAAAATCATGATTATTCAGCTGAACAATTTCCAAATGTCCGTACTTTGAAGCATCAGAATCACACCTTAAATGTCTATAGTCCCCCCCCCCACCCACCCCCACCCCCCCACCCCCACCCCCTTTCGGTGTTATCGAGGGCACGAGCGTTTCACCATCGTCTGAACGATACATGACCATTTCATTGGTCGCATGTGAAGTGACAGAGTATTCTGATCCAGCCAATGACATATTGTCATCCTCAATATCTTCTTCCTCCATCTCACTCTCAGATCCAGAATCAATTTGATGACGTTTGATTCCTCCAACGCCATTATTAATAGGGGTATCCATTGAAATACCTCCACCTATTTTGCCTTTCTAAGGGCTCTGGCTAATGATACTTATGCCCGAGATTTGACTTAAAGGAAGTGGGGGGTGGGGGAAATCTTCGTCTTCCGTCAATTGTGACCTAAATCTATTTTGCCCACATCCCAAACTCTCTGACTGAGAAAACTCAATGTCCCTCACATTCTCGCCGTCAACTGGTTGACTTTCGCCAGCATCAACTGGAGTTAAACTAATCCCTTCTAAAAATTGTATTTCACCATTACGCTCAGTTCTTACTACGGCTGCATACGACGTTGATGGCAAATGCACATCGGCAACAACTGGAATTGGCGCTGTAATTGGTGGTGAAATTTCCGTATCCCTTATCAGCACAGAGAGGGTTTCAACTGATCCACCGCTTTGAAGTTGTTTTGATGCAGTGGAATTGGCCATCTTATTAGGGCATCGCCATTTAAAATGCTCAGTAGAACCGCATATAAGGCACTTGTTTTTCTGTGGACAATCTCCTGCTAGATGGGTAGTACTTGAACAAGTGCGGCATTCCTTAACTTGTCCCCTGTACCATAAGGGAAGGATGAAAATGCCATCAATGGCCAATTTATTCGGTAACGGTTTATCCACTTTATCGAAATAAACTAGCCTAACTCCAGTCTCTAGCATCCTATCAAATCGATACGTCTCTCTCTCTCTCTCTCTCTCTCTCTCTCTCTCTCTCTCTCTCGAATCTTCCCATACTGGCTGAGCTCAGATGATAGCCACTCATTAGGGATCTCCAAAGGCGCTTTAATCTTCACCACCAGTTTATCGCTATCAATTTCCTCAACTCCACAAACCTCTCCCTTAACAGTCAAATCGTTTGCTAATAATAATAATAATAATAATAATAATAATAATAATAATAATAATAATAATAATAATATCGTTCTTTATTGAGGGTAAATCATCAACATGTGATCTTCCTGAGGCCCTCAGGGAACAGCAACAACAATAATAATAATAATAATAAGTATATACAGGCTAATAAATATACATATACATACCCTCTTTCCAAACACACACTCACACACGCTCAGTCATACAGGGCACACACAAGCAGATGTAAGCAAACGGACAAATAGGCGATCACGCATACAAATACACGCAGTCACGCCCTTGCACACACGCATGCATACTCACGCGCGCACTGGCATATGCAGGCATGCACGTACACACACCCGTACATACGCACGCGCATACACACGCTTACACGCACTCGCACATTATACGCACACGTGTACACACACACGCGTGCACACACACACACACACGGGCGCGGGCGCACGCACACACGCACGCACGCACGCACGCACGCACGCACGCACACACACAAATCACACACATACTCAGCTGATTATGTACAATTATATACATGTATATACAAGACATAGAGGTAGACCTATTTCCAAGTTTATACAAAATCGTTTATATGGTATTTAAGACAATCAAATATTTTAATTCTAATTTGACTTAAAGCCGTTGCTACTCGATGCTTTACCAACTTTCAGTCAAATTATCCTTAATGCATTTGACCATTTATTGTAGTTAATTTAATCACTGGATAAATTAGCTCCACTTTGACTGACTGATTTGCCACTCAAGGCGGCAGCATCAGTCAGTCAAATTATCGTCGATTTAGCCAACAGCTCATTACATTTAACCATTTACCGCCTATATTTCTTTAAAAAAACACTCTTCTCTCAGTCTGCAAATTGCCATTCTTCAAGACCATTACAGATTCCGTTTTGGGCTATCGCTATTATTATTGTTTCGTGTTTATATGATCATGAAGATTAGATTTAAATGAGGATAGGGTTGACGAACGCGTAACAGTTGAAGGTAGCAAATTCCACAGTTTTGTGGCTGTATATTTAAAACTGTGTCTTGCATAATTTGTGTTTATTTTTGGAGGTTTTAAGTGACCATTTGATTTTGACCTCAAGTTAAGCGGGTGTGCATTTTCGACTAAAGTAAACATGTCTTTAATGTAACTGGGTGTAAGGTCGTTTAGTGCTTTGTAGGTCATCAGATTAGTTTTTATCGCCATTCTCTGTGTGCTTAAAATAGCTTCTCCTTTGCCTGTTCATTGGCCAAAGTGATGTTCCAGATATTACGAGTAATATTAATTAGGCCCTTTAACACCATAGGTCCAGCGCCGACGATATCTTTTAAGCCATGATAAACGTCTATGGCTGATACGTCCCACCCTCTTGCGGTTATTTTCAGGGATATTCCACTGGGGGATTATATGCATTTGACGTAAAGTACTAATTTTCCGCATTAATTTGAGACCAAGAGCACAATTTTATGCCAACAAATTAAAACGATATCCTCAATTTAAATTGCTAAAGTAACCAGTAGATAGAGGCGCCATTTTGTACAAGCAGCTGACGTCACCGACACACCTACTCTGTTTGCCCGATCAAGGATAGCCGTAACCAGGGGAGGTAAATCCTGCATCTCGTGGATAATTAGCCTACTGGCTAAAAAACTGACACCTTGCCACAGTGTTTGGAGGAAATTAAAGTGCAATTAGTGTCCCGATGTCCCGATGATCGCGCCAGTCATTGTAGTGCTAAATTGTCAAAAATTGTTTTCTTATGGGCAATTTCTATTTTTTTTAAACATTGAAGGGTTATGCCAGGAGCGTGTTTGCAATCAACCAGCTACAACAAATTCTTGAAAAATATGTTAGTTGAATAAATGTTGAATGTAATTTCTCTGAAGGCTGTTGCTATTGCAACTTCTGCTTCCAGTCAAATTCCAGTTTCAAAATATTCAACAGGCAGTAAATATGGGTCAACATTTAAAAATTTGGGATCAATTAGTTAACCTTTTCAAGGACAGAAAAGCAGAAAGCTTAAAATTTACCCTTAATAGGCCTATTGTTTGAAACTAATTAGTTTGGAAGCCACTGCAACATAATTCCAGGAAAATTTAATTTAATTCAACACTTAGCATAGTTATTTTAAAATTGGGAGTAAACGTTGTAAATGATTAATAACGCTGGATTTCAATAGTGTGAAAGCACTAAACTACTAATTATGTCTAGCGTACACTTGCCATTATTTACTAGCTGTCACCTACTATCGTCTACGAAGTAAGCCGCTAAGTGGTTGACTATAATTGACCGACCGGGCAATCAGCGACATCGTTTCATTTTGGTTTGCAAATCCCGTTTTACAATTGATGCAAGCAAATACGACGTTAACTGTTGAGTTTGATTCTGTTATATTAAAATTAAGTACCGCGCCTTTTGTTTTGAAACGCATGACACATTATTTTAAAATTATACAGACTATATGTTCTAAACTTGTGTCATCCAAATTTATAAGATATCCATCCAGTACCGATGTTATGAAGCCATCTTTCAGTTAGCCCCTTTTCATGCGGATGCTTCTGTGGATCCGGTATCTGAAAATGTGAATTTCTGTACCCTTTCCATGATCTCAGTAACCGAACCAGCCATTCCAGTGGTAAATTTTCAAAAATAGTCTTCGCTTGGCCTGCAAATGGCCATTCAATAAGGAAATATTCTGATTTTCCTGACAGAATTTTGTCATTAAAGGGTAATTAATATTCGGCCTTCATAACGCGAAGTAAACAGGTAAATCTAAAAGCGCTGGCGATATTTTGCTGGTGTGTCGTTGACGTCATAATCTCGTGGTTTCTCGCTCTCGTTGCGAGAAAATGGATGCGCCCAGGAGTCACGTTTTCGAGCGTTTTGGGCATATTCATTTTATTATTTCTCGGCAATGGAACAGTGTATTTTATATTTTTTTGCGGCAACTATTTCGGATTATAGTATATTTTTAGTTGACTTATTCCCGATTTTCACTGGAATTTCCCTTTAACGTTCGTTTATATTTAGATGACATTTCTAATGACGTTATAACAGCATCGCACCAGACCACCTTTAAAACCGCGCGTTTGCATGTAGGTCACGCTAACACAGGTGAACGAAAAGCCACCTATACAAACAGGCCAGGCTAATGAAGTTCTCAAAGGCAACCAACATAAAAGGCGCTTTTAACGGCGTGAAAGGAGGCGGACAAGCTAAAGGAGGACAACATACAGCTGGACAAACAAGGCCGAAACAGCAGCGACAGCCAACAATGGCTAGCGCTTTAAAACACGCGAGCAACAAGCTTGAAATACTTCGCTGCAAAATACGACCTTCAACAACAAAATCTCCCAAAATAAATACAACAAAATCAACGAAAATACAATTACAAGGAACCAAGACAAAAATAAAGCATATAGGCGTAGTAGAATTCGTTTTAATTAAATCGACGTTAATAGCAGAGCCAAATCAGTACCACTTCAATGACTACTACTACTACTACTACTACTACTACTACTACTACTACTACTACTACTACTACTACTACTACTACTACTACTACTACTACTACTACTACTACTACTACTACTACTACTACTACTACTACTACGACTGCTGCGGCTACTACTACTACTACTACTACTACTACTACTACTACTACTACTACTACTACTACTACTACTACTACTACTACTGCTGCTGCTGCTGCTGCTGCTGCTGTTGCTGCTGCTGCTGCTACTACTACTACTACTACTACTACTACTACTACTACTACTACTACTACTACTACTGCTACTGCTTTCTAGTGCTACTACTACTACTGCTGCTACTACTACTACTACTACTACTACTACTACTACTACTACTACTACTACTACTACTACTACTACTACTACTACTGCTACTGCTGCTACTGCTACTGCTACTGCTGCTGCTGCTGCAGCTGCTACATATTCTAAGTATGAATTAATTCATACTCGCTAGAGAGGTCTGTCATTGACAATGTCAGCCATATGCAAACTGAGAGATACCTATTTTTGAAAATTTATCCCTGGAATGCCTATTGAGGTTATCGAGCAAGTCACTGTAATTCGAGATAAAGCTCCGGGTACCGGCACCACATACGCTATGACCTCATAATAAATTATGCCACATGCAGTCTGATGTCACAATCATAATTGAAATCCAAATTCCCTGTCATGTACATGGAATAGTCCGTCAGTTGTATAAATTGTATGTTTGTGGCGTAATCACCTTTGGATATTAGGACACCTTCCCCTTTTCCCGCCAAAAAGCATGATGTCCACGTGACCAGCTCTCGACCAATCAGAATCGAGTAGTTTTGGCTGGGGGAAAAGGGGATGTGGCCTAATGTTCAAATGTAATGATGTTACAAACCTCTCACCCAATAAAATTTGCGCGCTGGGCGCTACACTTCTACTAGGTTTTACAATAGCATATAGAGGAAAATTGTTGTTACTAATCATGGTAGATAGAGAGCCGTTAAACAAACGGTGATATAGTAACTAATAACGACGACGCACGCACGCACACACGCAACCATGTACGCACGAACATATGCACGCTCGCTCGCACACACTCACCTGCCTGACCACACACTCCGCCCCGATCATATACAACGATGTCAAGGAATCCAATCTTTTAAATGGTTTTGTTTTCTCAGTTTCCAGTTCAGCCTGATAAAGACAATGCCACGAAGATTAAAGCCGACACGTTGCCACCAATGTGTATTCAGGAAGTGTACCATGACGATAATGAATTTGTTGAGGACTTTAGCTACGTCCAATTACATCGTCCCGGATTTAATACGAGCTCTGAAGACTGCCTCTACCTGAATGTTTATGTACCAAATGTAAGTTTTTAATCAAGCTTCAATATTGACACCTTTACAGGTCATACGACTGTATTCTGTGGTAGTTGAAACATCTTACAGTTGCAATCTATCCCAGTGGAAGGAATCTATATATGTCATGAATGAATTTTCAGAAAAATTCATTAATCTCATATTAACAACTGTATGCACAATTTTTTTGTGGTGTACGTCTTTGTAATTAAGTATTATACACACTGCTCTGTGGTCAGTTAATGCAAGTTTGAGCCCGGATACTAATCCGTTATATGTTTATTGTTTCTATAATCCCTTGACCAGAAAAATAAATGTTGATAACTTTCTGTGGGACCCTGGCACTTGTTCATGTGGACAACCAGACGAATCTGTAAGCCACTACTTGTTCCATTCCCTCTTTTTAATTTCCAAAGAGGCTCCCTTCAAAACGAGCTTGCCTCGGGTGACATTTCTCTCCCGACTCTGACGACTAGGCAGCTCCTACAGCTGATTTTGACCGTGATTACTGTAACTGGCTAGCCACGTGTATAACTAAGTATAATGGCTGTAAAAAATACGTGGTCTTTGTGATGTGCGTACATGCGAGGTACTGTGTGTGTGTGTTGTAATATTTGAGGCGTTTATATGCTAGTTCCCAATGCTAGGGTCTAGACTCACGCCTGGCCTTTATGGTTTCTGTTGAATTCTTGTGAATTCTTGTGACGTCGGTTTGTGCATTAGCTTGTGTCTCTCTCTGTGTGTGTGTGTGTGTTGATCGTTGTCTCTCGATTTTGTCTCATGTTGCTGTTCTTTTCCATGGCTTTTTTTGTTGCTCCTCATGCTTGGGCGTGTGTAATGGGGATGGCCTAACCTGGACCTAACAGGGGTGGGTAAGGGATGGGGTAGGTGTTGGGTCGGGGGAGGTGCGTACGGTCTTATGACCTGATGCACCCAAGGGGGGGGCTTTAGGTCAGAGACCTCCCGGCCCCTTTGGGGGGAGTGGGGAGGTTGGGGTGTGGGGTCTTTCGGGTCCTGGGACCCATTTGGTCTTCTGGCCATCATCCGAGCAGGCACCAGCGCGCACTTGTTTGATTTTGATTGGTTAGGTAGCCCGTATGGTGACTGTGTCCGTCCGAGGACGAACTCGGTCAGTCATCCGGGTTACATCCCTCCATAGTCCCCTCGAAAATTCCGAAAGATTCTAATTCTAGCAATTTGGTTTTGGTTTTGTAATCCGTATGTTGCGTGGTTCCATCCGAGGAGGGATCCATTCAGCATCCGGTTTACTTTGACTATGCCGAAATTTCTTGCCTACCTAACCCTAGCTCACGTTCACACAGTGATGGGCACTGTGTGACGGGACCTCAGTTTAAAGCGAGGTACTGCGCGATCCTAGTGCTTATAAATCACTAACTGGCTAGCAAATTACAGCGTTGGAGTGGTGGAAGCGTTTGTGCCGAGCCGGATTTATCCTACTAGGGGCCCAGGGCTATTAATTTTCTGGGACCCCATCAATTTCAGACAATAAAGATTATATAACAATGATGATCGGGGTGGCGGCATCGTCACTAACGCTCTCGTATCGAGTCCAGCGAAGCGATGTGAGTGGGCGTAAGTTAGTACGATGGGGTGGGGGCGTGGTGAGTGGGTGACGGGGTGGGGGTGGGTCCTCTGGCCACTGATAAATTATATACACTACTACTACTACTACTACTACTACTACTACTACTACTACTACTACTACTACTACTACTACTACTACTACTACTACTACTACTACTACTACTACTACTACTACTACTACTACTACTACTACTACTGGTGAAAGAGGATTTTTTGTCCTATAGAATTGGCTGGGTTCGAACCTCGCTCAGGTCGAAAATTGAAAAATGTAAAAATTACATTCCAATATCGACTGTGCTATGTCCTAGTGCCAGTGGGTCGTCGTCTACTACTACTACTACTACTACTACTACTACTACTACTGCTACTGCTGCTACTGCTACTGCTACTGCTACTACTACTACTACTACTACTACTACTACTGCTACTGCTACTACTACTACTGCTACTGCTACTACTACTACTACTACTACTACTACTACTACTACTACTACTACTACTATTACTACGACTACGACCGACTACTACTACTACTACTACTACTACTACTACTACTACTACTACTACTACTACTACTACTACTGCTACTGCTACTGCTACTGCTACTGCTACTGCTACTGCTACTGCTACTGCTACTGCTACTGCTACTGCTACTGCTACTGCTACTGCTACTGCTACTGCTACTGCTACTACTACTACTACTACGACTACTACTTGCCTTTAAAGTTATACATTGTTATTATAAAATAATTCCGATGGACCAAAAAAATTAGTGCAAATTCTAGGGACCCCCAAACAGTGGGGCCCCAGGGCTTCAGCCCCGCCAGCCCTTGCGTAAATCCAGCTCTGGGTTTGTGGGCTATGATTCTTGGCGCTTTCCTCGGTTGTGGTATTCCCTGTCAATGCCAGTATAATACGAAGAAGTTATTTGATTGGCGTCTATCGAGTCCCTGATCCCAAGTTCCATCACGCCATATCTAGGCTGGGTTATATTTCAGTCTATTATTGGTAACTTCCCCAGTTTTACACTGGTGCCCATTTATACTCCTGGGTGGAGAGAGGTAACGAGGATTGAACGAGATTGTCTATGTTTCTGCCGATTGCTCGGCTGTCACCTAATCGCCTGACAGTCGAGCATGGTTTGAACCCCGCAAGACTGATTATCAGTCGATCACGCTAGCACCACAGCCAATCGTCTCCCCAAAATGCCAATATACCATAATGTAACTAGTTATAAAGGAGGCTATTCGCGGAGTGCGGCGGCCAGCGTGGCTTTAATTGGAGTTAATCCCTTTTAACACCTGTAATTCACACCTTTAAGAGGTAAACGCGCTCTAAGAATTGCGTGATATTTTAAATCCCAAATGTGTATCTCAATTCTAAGAGCAACATATCTCCAAAACGCGTATATGTGTATGATCGGAGGACTTTATTCCGAGTAAGATCGGGCTAGTTTGATAAATATTGTACATATATTAAATAAATTGTGTAATTGAAAACATTAATGAAATCATATTCCTATTCGCTGACAAACATTTAATAGCATCATGCAACTTCTTCGTAATGATGTCATGGTGAAAATCCGATAGAAATCGGAATAATATTAAATAAATTAAGCAATTCACCTTTCCAGAGTATCCATCTATCATCTGACCTCGTACAACGTCATAATCAGCTCAGCGCGTGTATGATGACGTCATAATCATTATGTCACAAAGGGCACCGTCACCAATTCTCAAATGGTCCGACACGTTATATGAATTGCATGTCTTTGTAATTCTTTGCTATTTAATAAACATGCTGTTGAATATTTTGAAACTAACTTGACTGGGCGCTGTTGCTGCCTGAATCTTTCTTGTGCCAACTTAACCCTTTAATGGCACAGTTCGCCAAAATAACATTTGCAGTAGTCTTGGGGAATGTCCATTTGCAGGCCAAGAAAATGGTATTTTTGAACACTTTCCACTAGAAAGACTGGCTGGGTAATCAAGCCAGTCATTCCAGTGGCAAGTTTTCAAAAATACGATTCTCTTGGCCTGCAAATGGACATTAGCTAGGCAAAAATCACAGGATTTTCTTGCCCATTTTGACGATCAAGCTGACCAAAATAGGATATATATGTAGTCGTCATGATAATGTCCATATGCAGGACAACAGAAAGTTTTTCAGTTGTAAATTTACAAAAATATTCTTTGTCCTGAAAAGGTTTAAAAAATCTCTTGACCATTAAATGGTTAACTGCTAACATTGTCTCGGACATATTTGTAAAACCTCCGCGTGCGATGCGAGCGTTTATTCGTGCGTGCGTGCGTGCGTGCGTGCATGCGTGCGTGCGTGCATACTCCTCTATTCCCCACCACACACACCCAGCAGTGTTGACCTCCTGGATCCGCCGCTGTCAACCCGACTCATGTTAACTGTTAATGTCTTGTGCAGTACAGTGCCAAGTGTAAACCGCATTGGAATATTTCATCTAGGAAACTTGGATCTAAATATGAAATATTTTAATATTGAGAATCGTTTCTATGAGAGTGCGGTCAAATGGGTATTATAAATCAACAGTAATTTAACCATATGATAGCACAATTGCAATCGGTGAGTATGCATATTAATATTTGGTCTTATTTTGCAGCCCGAAACATCATCAAGTGATTTATTACCAGTGTTAGTGTTTGTTCATGGAGGGTCAAATGTGGTTGGAATGGGTGCGATGTTCGATGGTGACATCTTCGCAACACTTGGCGATGTCGTGGTTGTCACATTCAACTATCGGCTTGGAGCATTAGGTATGATAAGTTCTTTCATTGAAACAGGAGTTGTGGCATACCAGATATAGTTTCAGACCCTTGTTCACACGAATTATGCTCTGAAGTTGCTACTCCGGCGTAAAACTGAAGGACGTTGGGTCGAAGTTTTGTGTTCATACTAGCATATTTCCATTGATAAAACACCTCTGAAGCATGGGTATAAATAAAAGACTATTTCTTGCAACAATAACAGCCTTTTGCTGTCAATCGTTACCCAAAATCCGCACAATACACCAATCGTAGGTTACACCGTGAGTCGTATCGATACAGTTCCCCCATGCAAGCCCCTCTGCTCCATAGTCGCTCTCAGGCAAAAAGTTACAGCAAAAAGCTATATTATTCTAAAAAATGGCATAGAGTCTGGACTGACTTGGGCATTTGGTCTATTGGTAAGACAGAATACGACAGTATTAGCTAAAATCAAACGTTTTGTTTGCTTAAGGAGTCATTCCATCAGTCGTTATATCAACTAAGCGAGTACCCACCTTAATCTTTCTGGGCGAATTGGACCTTTAGTTAATCTAATGTCTTAAACCAATGCGTTTATAGCGCTCTGAGACATTTCGGTATTAATGCGTTTATAGCGCTCTGAGACATCTCGGTATTAATGCGTTTATAGCGCTCTGAGGCATCTCGGTATTTGTGTGGGACACAGTATTCACATTTAAATGATTAATATGAACGAACTATATTGTTTTGTTTTAGTCTCTACATACCCGGTATTCAACATCTTTCCTGTAAATCGGGCACCGTGTTTGCGCCTGACGCGGTCAGTGAATTTGCAGACTTGGTTCGAGCTATGGACTTGGTTTGAACCAGAAACGCCAGACTGGGATCTATGCAAATGCGCGACGTTTGATGATAATAATTTCGTGGCAATTTTCTGACCCCACAGACGTCCTAAATTGTGTTAACGTTAGCCGTTAATTTGATCATATTTCAATTTATACTTTAAATTCAGTCTAAGTAAATCACGGACGACCGCATCCACAAAATATTGATGAGACTTCGTCATTCAAATAAGTTCTAATATTTACTGATGAAATTTGTGAAACAGTACGCATTGGTAACAATCTTCCACTTCCGGAACGCCAAAACGGATGAACCACGCTGTCATTCGCGAAAACTACTATACCAAGGGGCAAATGGCGAACAAACAGATGCACCAGGAAGTACGCCATCACTTAGCAAGTCTAGTTGACTATCTACCAGTTGAATGAACCGTCTTCGCACAATCGATTCTAATGTTGCTCATATCTGCCCGGTCAAGGCCACACCATTTCCAGAATAAGCTGCGTGTAGAGGTAAAATGACTTCACTCCATACATAATACCTGATATTTACGGGTTGGAACTAATAAAATGACCGCTTTAAGCTTAGCATGGAAACGGGTTTAAAGCTGCATTACTGGTACGCTGGTGCTGTTTGAGACAATAATCTGTTCCGTTCAAACCATTTTGACATTGAAAACTGATTACGTCAATATATGATTCTCGTACTTTAAATTTCAGGATTCCTTGGAACGACAGAAGACAACTTCCCAGGCAACTACGCGTTGTGGGATCAAAGATTAGCATTTATGTGGGTGCAAGAAAATATAAGAAGTTTTCGAGGCAACAATTCGAGGGTCACCATTATGGGTCACAGCGCTGGTTCCTTTGATGTAGGTCTCCACCTTGTTTCTCAACAGTCACGTGGTGAGTTTAAAGAACATAATAAAAAAGTTGTCCACTTCTGTGCGCTCATCCTAGCATAATATTTAATAGGCCCTTTTGTGCAGCGCATCAGTGACAGAATCTGTTAATCTGATCGCGCTCAATCTAGCTATATGCTTCGTGTAGTGCACGCGTTCACCAGAACATGGTAAGATGTGTTATTAGTTATCTTTTAAATTATCCTTTATTATTGCATGCAATTGCATACAATATTGCCCAGATGGAAGATAACTGGACTATTTAACAGGTAGCACCATTTTAAAAGCACAGTTTCCTTTAATGAATAAGTATAGCAGTCAAAGTCTATATTTAACCGCAGACCTTGCCAAATTACGCAACATATCTGTATTTAGAACAAGTAATTTGACTTGGGGCATGCATATTGGTGAGAGACAGACATATTTCTAATTGTTGGTAGTATATTTAACCCAACATACATGTATTTCGATCGATGCAGTAGTATTAAAGATAGAATGTGTGAAATTCACAGACACACCTATCAGCGAAGGACTTACTTACCGTGCTATCGTTGCCGGCGGAGTAAATTATACTTTGGATGATATGGAAAAGCGCATTTTAACCACTAGAGTGGCTAAAAGTTTGAACTTGGGTGGGGTGGCAAGTGTGTGTGTACAAGTGTGTGTGCGTGTGCGACACGTGTGTGCGACACGTGTGTTTGCGTGCGCGCATGCGTGCGTCACGTGTGTGTGCATGCGTGTGTGTGTGCGCGTGCGTGCGTGCGTGCGTGCGTGCGTGCGTATGAACGAAGCATTCTAACCAACTACGCAGGGCTAATGCTACAGTCATGAAACTTGATAAAGATATTACTCTAGTGTTCCAGTTTACCCAAGTTTACCCAAGTTTGATGCATAGCTGTATTACTTCATGGCTAGCTAATGATCCCTTTGACCTACATCGACATTGGTAGGTACTCTTCTGTATCATCGCATTAGATACATGTAGACATCTAGATACCTTAAAAGTGAGGGGAAAACTTTGTGTGGCCAGGCGGCTGCCATTCACACACACCCTCCACCCCCCCCCCCCCACCAACCCCACTCCCACACATCCAGAGGCGCTAGGTCATGTTCGGGCGTCGGGTGGCTGTCTCTTGGGTGCTAATTCTGACTTGGTGTTCGGGAGTGGGCTCAGGAGAGGGGAAGAGACAGTGGAACTTCTCCATGCTGTCGTTACATCGATAATGGCCACTAATCCTTCGGTCAGTCTATAAGGTGTTAATCAGTCGTTTCAAAGTTGTTCATATTAGTACTTTTTCCTAAGTCAATGTTCTTATGAGGGAAATAAGGGTGTGCTTCTACTTTGGTGTGTGGTCGAGGAGGAATCTTCATTTGATGCTTTGGTGATCGCCGCCTGGTTGATTCGATGTTCTTTGGAGCTGTCCTGAGGCGGCCCTTCTGTGTGTGCCTAAATCTAGCTGTTTAAGGGATCGTGCGCTAGGTGGTAGTTTAAGCGAACTTAGATGTTTTTGCAGAAAGGCGCTATCTATTAGATTATGCGAGAAAAGACATGACAAGGTCCAAGGGCGATATCTCCGAGTTTCAGATGTGGTACCGGCTCGTGCAATTAAATAGAGAGAGAGTTTAAGAAACCTCTGTCGAGTCTAGGCACCGCTGTGGTCTAATGCGACGACTGATGGAGAAGGGCACAGTCGATTTGAAAATGATTCCAGGTGACGTGGCAGTTATCTGGTTTGGTCATCAAATCTAAGCGTGATAGCTGCAGGGTCGAGTAATTAAGCAAATTTGGCCAGACCACTGACAAAGTGACCAAAAAAGAAAATGAGTCGCTAGTTGATGGAGAAGATCGTGCTGTTGTGAGGTTCCTTCAAGGGTGTGCCTAAAGCACGCTAGTGGCTGTAGTGCTGTACTTTTTCTGCAGCAAGGTTTTCTAAAAAAAGGTGGGACAATGTTCACTAGACCCATAAAAATAGGCTAAACGTGTATCGGAAAAGGCCAATGCTGTAAAGAGAGTACTCCACGGGGAGTGACGCAAACGAGGTCACGATGCTAAGGTAGATAGTGGGCATGAGGAGGCAGCAATGGCAGTGGACGTATAAAGAAGGCGAGCTGAGGAATACGCCTAACCAGAGGCTAAGCTTTCCTTAACCTACAATTGTTCACTAAGCAAGGTGGGTCAGAGGCCTGCTATAACAACTCGGATCACGTTAACTGTGACATGCTGCAGTCGTCGTTGTACCGAACAGGAGCTACGAGGGAGGTAGTAAAGAAAAATATCCAACGGCAACTTTCGCTTTTAGGGGAAGTTCCAGTTGCGGTGCTGTGGGCCAACATTTCCAAGGGGAGATGCCTTTTTGGTGGATAAACAAGCGTCTTCAATCGCAGTGCTATTATATGTCTTCATGCTGCACGAAGCGCAAAGGACGTCACCTGCAAATTTGGCTGCTAAGGCGAGCATCCTGCTAAGTATCGAAAAGCACAAACGCCACTAATGATGAGTGGTAGTGCATGTCTTCACGTTGATCAGAGCATGCGATCGTCGTCCGAATTTGGCTGCAAAGACAGGCGATCTCTTCAAGTAGTCCCTGAGCGGAAATAAACTAGGCAAAAATAGCAGAAGTGCTTAAGGCGGTAAAATATGCAAAGAAATAGAAGGCTGCGCTAGTTAGTGCATTTAAGATTTACAATGATCTTACAAAGTCTTACTAGAGGCCGTAGAAATAGTTGGTCACCGTTTTCCCGTGAACGCACATTCTAGGTTTTGCTATTGTGGGCGCTGGTGGCTTTGCACCAGCCATGGTAGGTATATTCCCAAGGCACAATGTCACGAGATGACTTAGTCCTTGACGGCAGGAGATCACAAAGCCATGGAGATGGTAGTAGAACCTCTTCGGCGGGAAAAGATCTGGAAAAGAACAGGCACGGCTGGCTCGTAGGCAATCATTCACAGAAAGTTCCAGAGGCAAGAGGAAGCGTGGAAGAGGTTCAGAATGCAAGATGTGACTTGCCCTTCAGCAGGAGTGGCAAGAAGTGCAGTTCCGCGGGATTTTCCTGCACAACGTCCTTAGGGCGCAGGCACTGAGTGGGCGCAAGGGCGGAACTCGGTCGGAGGCTAGTACCGGATTTAGGGTTCGTTTTCTTTCGCATCGTGCTGAGGTGCGAAGATCCTTACACGAGATGTTTAAAACAACACACACACAGAGAGAGAGAGAGAGA
>CM067372.1:101619529-101644529 GCA_034401795.1 Chaetoderma sp. LZ-2023a | reverse complement strand
TAGGTCATTACAATTCAAGTCGAAGGCATATTTCTCAAGGAGTTCCTTAATCTGTGCTTGCTGAGCCATCGAAGGTTTCGACGCGCCTCCATCTGGGATAAGACACATAAACCCGCTGAGAAGCTGTTTGTGAGCTAGTAGTCTGTCCTGGAGTTGGCTTAGAAAATGATCTAGGAATGGCACAAATACAGCGATGCGGAAGTATTCTTCAGGATCAGCTGTTTGAACATTACATCGCTTAGTTTGTCTTTTAGCAGTACGTGGGACAAGTATAGTAATGCCAAGCTCTTCACATGTCTTCTCAGCTTTAACATAAAGATCATTAAACACTTTTGTTGAGTCGGCTCTCATAGCCTTGATGGAGTCCTCAACATATGTTGCAAAGTTAACTGCTGCAGCCAAGTCTGAGTTCTCCTTCTGCATGAATCTGTAAAGCGGAAGGCTAATAGAGAACACCTTTGCAACAACATTCGTAGTGATAATGAATTCAGGCTGTTTAATGGCACACAATAGTTGATTAGCATTTGTGGCAGAGTCTCTGTCTTGCCATTCACTAATAGTATTTAGCGACTCAATTACAGCGGGAAACAACTCCAAAAAAACTATGACAGCATCGATGGTAGAGAAGCATCCTGTTAAGTCTCATTGTGATCGGATAACCCATTGATGAATTAAATACTGTATCGTTTGAAAAACCCCATTTTGAACGAAAACCTTAACGTTGAATGTGTGAGCCTTATGGAGTAATGGAATGAGGGACAGACAGACGGGCTAACAAAGGTTCGCATGGTGTAGGATGGATGCAATGATGGCATAGAAGCATCCTGTTTCATTGTGATCGGAAAACTCATTGATCCTTTATATTTCAATTTAAAAAACAATACATTTTGAGGGTGGAATTAGGTAACGGACTAACAATTAAAGGCTCCTATAGTCGTAGGCCCTATGGAGCCGCTCGACGATCGCGGCTAATTAAAATTCATGCATTTATGTCACTGTCATTATTGTACAAATACTCTTAGAAACTCACTTTCCTAGATTCATTTGAGTCATCTCCACAGAAGAGGCCAATGACGTTAGCAGGTTGTTCCGTTGGCACTTCAGCAACACACTGTACAGTGACTGGAGTCTCTAATACAGTTTCCGTATTCATATGCTGTGGCAGTAAATTGTTAGACGTACTGGCTCTGATATCATTGTTTATTACGGAGGTACTGCCAGCGTCACGAGAAGGTTTAAAAAACGAATAAATTGTTGTCTTCTGCCGTTTTTTATCACCCATTTTAAACAGTTACACTGATACATACGATAATACGAAACACGCGTTGCTTTCTGACAGCGCTTGTAGGTCAGCCAATGCGTAGACAGCATCAATGCTACAAGGCACGTGACTACGGCGATATGCGCGTGGCCGCTGGTAGACAATGAGGTCAATTGTATAGCCTGACTGGCCGTGTTTCTCACTGTTTCTATATGCAGTGATCTCACTTGCGCACATAGGCTGATTTTATTGTGACTTAGACTTAGATTTTAAAATCTTTTGCCAGGCCCATGGGGGTGTCCTAACACCCAAAACACCCCCTTAGCTACGCCCCTGGTCGCCGCTATCCCTAAAAGCCGCTCAGCAAAGATGGTCCATGTTTGGCCATGTGCCTACGATGGCAGACGATACATCTGCACAGATAGCCTTGTAATTCTCCCTACTGGGAGCCAGCAAATATAAAGCCAGGAGTAGAAGTCATTGCATGAATCTGTTAATCGTGCTTCGAGGTCACCTCAAGGAAGCAGGACTCGGTACACTTAGATCAGGAATGGACATGAGGACACTATAGTGCAGTCGAAGTTAGTAGGTGCTGAGTCAGGCTTTTGCACTCTATTTTCCCAATGCACTCAGTGACCCTGTGGCATAGATAGGTGACCCTTTGACATTAAACTCGAACGCTTTAGGCCAGACAATATGAATGGATGTGCAAATTTTGCAGCTTCTACGATCTTACATCTCGAGTTATGGCTAAACATGTACATTCCGGTATGAACTTTCTAACCAGCCACAATATGATTTTATGTACAGAAGTTGGTGATTTTTCCGGAGATATTCTGCATACGGGCATGTAGGCAGGCATGCAGGAAGGCAGACAGACAGACAAACAGGTTGGACGGACGGTCGGACAGACCGATGGACACACAGGCAAACAGATTGACAGATTGATGGATGGACGGATGGCCAGCTTCCCAGCCGGCTAGATGGGCAGACGGATGGATGGACAGATTGACGGACGCCAATATGGATGGACAGACGGGCAGGCAGCTAGACGGATGGATGGATTGAAAGGGGCCAGATGAGATAGAGAGACAGATGGCACCATCCACAATGCAATATCCATAATGGCCTTTGGCGGTGTGAGTAATGGACCTTTCCTGTTTGTGCTATCCCCCGCCCATCTCTAGCCAAGCTTCACCCACACCTTGCCTATGTCAGCAACAGCGTCCAGTCAAATTAGTTTCAAAATATTCAACAGAATATTTATTAAATGGTAAAGATATACAATTCATACAACGTGTCAGACTATTAAGGTTAAATAGGACTATATCACGTGATTCATGCGATAATTAATTATGACGCCATATTCACGTCGCTTAGCTGATTATGACGTCAGATGACGTCATATGATGGATGGATAAATTGGAAAGGTCCAATAGAACATCAAATGGAAACGATTTTGAAATCTGCTATCTATAAGTTGAATTCAGACACTATTACCAAGATACAAGAGGTCTCTCATGTGGTCTCTCTGAGAAGCACATCATATAGCACATGATGGAAATCAAACATTGATCCTCCGACGAGCTGGATGCTCCGATCATTCACCTGACGAGATGGATTCGCTGATGATTCACCCAATGAGATGGATTCTCCGATCATTCACCCGGTGAGAGGAATCCTTCGATCATTCACCCAATGAGAGGGATCCTCCGATCATTCAGCGGACGAGAGTGGATCCTAGGATCATTCACCTAACCCAATTGGATCCTCCGATCATTCACCCGACGAGAGTGGATCCTCCGATCATTCACCCGACGGGATGGATTCTCCAATTATTCACGATTGGCTCCTCCGATCATTAGCCCGATGAGAGTGGATCCGCTGATAATTCACCTAACACAATTGGATCCTCTGATCATCCACCTGACGAGAGTGGATCCTCTGAACATTCACCTTACGATTGGAGCTTCCGATTATTCACCTGACGAGAATGATCCTCCTGTCATTATGATCACTCATGCAACAAGAATGTTACACGAATGGAGGTTTCGTTAATTTGTTACACTGCGAGTGGACTATCAGATCATTTGCCACACGAGTGTGGATGTTCGAATTCTTCAGTTTACACAAATATGAATTTTCGATATGCACTGTTTTAGTTCATTTGAATTTAATGGGACCTTGGCATATATGTCTGAATAATTGGTTACGCTATCAAATTCAACCATTTATTACACGCTATGAATATGTTTACTAGGTATCACAGGGATGGGTTTTACAATTGTTTACGAGGCTAGAATGATTCAAACATAGTTTCTGGCATGCAGTGATAGATGTTATAAATGAATTACATAACGAAGTAATCAAAATGGTGAAAGACAGCTGATCTATTAATATATGTTTGCTGTCATAAGAAATGTCTTTTGGAGAGGTCAGATGGTGATCCCTTAGAATGAGTAATACCACTCGCATTACCATGTGCACCCCACCCTACCCACCCCATCCCCTTCAAACCCCAAACACATGACGTATATCTCGCGCATCATTGTTTGTATAAAAAGTATACACGTCTAATTTTAATTAGGGCTGTTCGAGCGTATCATTTGTCAGAGTGGAGCGCCATTAACACATCTAGCTGCCACAACACCTCGAAGTGACAAACAGGAGACAGTTCGCGGGATTGCACACACTCTGGGGTGCCAGAGAGATGCTCTGCCAGAAGTAAAGGCATGTTTGAAAGGCGAGAAAATTACTGCAATGCAATTAATGAGGAAATTTGAGGTAAAGGACAATCGTTAAACTAAATCGGATACAATAATATATATGTATATATATATATATATATATATATATATATATATATATATATATATATATATATATATATATATATATATATATATATATATATATATATATATATATATATATATATATATATATATATATATATATATATATATATATATATATATATATATATATATACATATATATATACATACATATATACATACATACATACATACATACATACATACATACATACATACATACATACATACATACATACATACATACATACACAAGAAGATAACTGAAAAGCAATATAAATACCTGTGCGCAAAAGATGATTCGAAACCACGTACATTTTATCTTCTTCCTAAAATCCATAAGTCTGTTGACTTGTGGACCGACCCTATGACACCACCAGGGCGACCCATCATTTCAGATTGTGGTTCGGAATCATATAGGATTAGTGAATTTATCGACTACCATCTTCAGCCAATTGCAAATAGACATTTTAGCTATCTGAAAAACACTGAAGACTTCCTAGCCCAGGTCTCTAAGATCTCGGTCCCTCCAAATTCATTCTTAATTACAATGGACGTCGATGCTATGTACACAAACATTGACATCGAAAAGGGTCTAAATTCAATTCGTAGAGCATTTGCCGACTATCCTGACACCAACAGGCCCGACAGAGAAGTAATAGCTCTATTAGAGCTTAGTCTGAAGGGCAATGACTTTGAATTTGCTGGTGAAATTTTTCAACAAATTTGTGGCTGCGCAATGGGTAAGCGTTTCAGCCCAGGTTTCGCTAACCTTTACATGGCAGAGTGGGAAAAGGAAGCACTCGAAAACTGTCCAAATCAGCCGCTCATTTACCGCAGGTACCTCGATGATATTTTCATGATCTGGCAACATAGTAAGGAAGCATTTACCGAATTTCTGGCCATTCTGAATAATCATGATCCGAATATCAAACTAAAAGCTCAAATCGATGAGCTGTCCGTAGATTTCCTAGATGTAACTTTATACAAAGGTATAAAGTATGAAACAACAGGTTACTTAGACTACAAAGTTTATTTTAAGCCAACCGACTCGCATCAACTACTACACAAGAAATCATTCCATCCTCCGCATACTTTCAAGGGACTTGTAAAATCACAAATAATCCGTTTTCATAGAAATTCGAGTGATAAGAAAAACTTTGAATCATCATGTTCGACCTTATTCAAAGCCCTCAAACCGAGAGGGTACTCTTCTCGGTTCCTGCGCAAAATAAAGTCTGAAACTTTGCATAATTTGGAAATCATTCCAGATAATGCCAGAAATTCTCGGCCTACCAAAATTTGTCATAATCGTCCGATTATTGGTGAAGGAGAATCTCGGAAATGTGAAAAGAAAAGGTGTAAATTGGATAAATTTCTTCCTTCCCAGAGTACATTCACGAGCTTTCAAAACAAAAGCAAATTTCAAATTCAGTCGAAATTAGATTGCGATTCTGAAAATGTCATTTACTTAATTTCATGCAAATTGTGTCAAAAGCAGTATGTTGGCGAAACAAAAAATCGACTAAGATGCCGAGCAACCAGACACCTTTCAGATATTAGACTAGAGGAAGACACACATGTGGCTGAACATTTTAATCTTCCTGATCATTTAGTCACCCGTGACTTTGAAATTATGCCCATCGAACAGCTACCTCTTTCAGACACAACAGAGGAAACTGATAAACAAAGATCACTAAGAGAATCGTTTTGGATTAAAGAACTCGAAACACAATGGCCAAGGGGCATAAATTCGGACCCATGCCTCTCGGATCAACATGAGATTATCCCATTTACTCTCACATACAATCGGAAAAATGTTGAAATTGCGAAAATCCTAAAGGATGAGTATCACAAATTACAGGACAATTTAAAACAACCATTCAGCAAGCGTCCAGTAATTGCATTTAAGAAAAATCCTAATCTACGCGACATCTTGGTAAAAGCGAAACTCAAATAAGTGTTCAAAACATCAATCAATGATTTATCATTGTATACTAATCAGGCCATATGGCATCTATTAAACAAAATTGACAATCTCAGGTGATAAAATAAGCAAAAATATTTTCAATTTTTTTCAATTTTGAAAATTCTGAACCGGTGCGTTTACAATATTACATACATACATACATACATTAACAAATTAAACTAACGGGTGCAGCACTGTCGGCTAAGTTAGCACATGGAAATTGAAGCCGCACGTTGCCAGTGCGTCAATAAAATAAAAATACATATACAGCCAGAGCCGTGCTGGAGTCAGAGTACAATAGGCATAAAAGCCTAGGATTGATTGTGACAGATGCATCCACAGATAGTCCCATATGAATCGTCAGTGTGTCAGTATATCAGACATGTGAAAACTGGTCGGCCAATCCTTGACTTCCAGTCTTGGTGCGGTGGTCCAGTGGAAAGATGCCTGGTTGCTGATGCTATGCGGAGTTGCAGGATGACGGTTCGATCCCCCGACCGGGAGATGGTGATCAACAAATTAAACTAACGGGTGCAGCACTGTCGGCTAAGTTAGCACATGGAAATTGAAGCCGCACGTTGCCAGTGCATCAATAAAATAAAAATACATATACTGCCAGAGCCGTGCTGGAGTCAGAGTACAATAGGCATAAAAGCCTAGGATTGATTGTGACAGATGCATCCACAGATAGTCCCATATGAATCGTCAGTGTGTCAGTATATCAGACATGTGAAAACTGGTCGGCCAATCCTTGACTTCCAGTCTTGGTGCGGTGGTCCAGTGGAAAGATGCCTGGTTGCTGATGCTATGCGGAGTTGCAGGATGACGGTTCGATCCCCCGACCGGGAGATGGTGATCAACAAATTAAACTAACGGGTGCAGCACTGTCGGCTAAGTTAGCACATGGAAATTGAAGCCGCACGTTGCCAGTGCGTCAATAAAATAAAAATACATATACTGCCAGAGCCGTGCTGGAGTCAGAGTACAATAGGCGTAAAAGCCTAGGATTGATTGTGACAGATGCATCCACAGATAGTCCCATATGAATCGTCAGTGTGTCAGTATATCAGACATGTGAAAACTGGTCGGCCAATCCTTGACTTCCAGTCTTGGTGCGGTGGTCCAGTGGAAGGATGCCTGGTTGCTGATGCTATGCGGAGTTGCAGGATGACGGTTCGATCCCCAGACCGGGAGATGGTGATCAACAAATTAAACTAACGGGTGCAGCACTGTCGGCTAAGTTAGCACATGGAAATTGAAGCCGCACGTTGCCAGTGCGTCAATAAAATAAAAATACATATACTGCCAGAGCCGTGCTGGAGTCAGAGTACAATAGGCGTAAAAGCCTAGGATTGATTGTGACAGATGCATCCACAGATAGTCCCATATGAATCGTCAGTGTGTCAGTATATCAGACATGTGAAAACTGGTCGGCCAATCCTTGACTTCCAGTCTTGGTGCGGTGGTCCAGTGGAAAGATGCCTGGTTGCTGATGCTATGCGGAGTTGCAGGATGACGGTTCGATCCCCCGACCGGGAGATGGTGATCAACAAATTAAACTAACGGGTGCAGCACTGTCGGCTAAGTTAGCACATGGAAATTGAAGCTGCACGTTGCCAGTGCGTCAATAAAATAAAAATACATATACTGCCAGAGCCGTGCTGGAGTCAGAGTACAATAGGCGTAAAAGCCTAGGATTGATTGTGACAGATGCATCCACAGATAGTCCCATATGAATCGTCAGTGTGTCAGTATATCAGACATGTGAAAGCTGGTCGTCCAATCCTTGACTTTTAGTCTTGGTGCAGTGGTCCAGTAGAAAGATGCCTGGTTGCTGATGCTATGCGGAGTTGCAGAATGGCGGTTCGATCCCACGACCGGGATATGGTGATCAACAAATTAAACTAACGGGTGCATCACTGTTGGCTAAGTTAGCACATGGAAATTGAAGCCGCACGTTGCCAGTGCGTCAATAAAATAAAAATACATATACTGCCAGAGCCGTGCTGGAGTCAGAGTACAATAGGCGTAAAAGCCTAGGATTGATTGTGACAGATGCATCCACAGATAGTCCCATATGAATCGTCAGTGTGTCAGTATATCAGACATGTGAAAGCTGGTCGGCCAATCCTTGACTTCCAGTCTTGGTGCGGTGGTCCAGTGGAAAGATGCCTGGTTGCTGATGCTATGCGGAGTTGCAGGATGACGGTTCGATCCCCCGACCGGGAGATGGTGATCAACAAATTAAACTAACGGGTGCAGCACTGTCGGCTAAGTTAGCACATGGAAATTGAAGCCGCACGTTGCCAGTGCGTCAATAAAATAAAAATACATATACTGCCAGAGCCGTGCTGGAGTCAGAGTACAATAGGCGTAAAAGCCTAGGATTGATTGTGACAGATGCATCCACAGATAGTCCCATATGAATCGTCAGTGTGTCAGTATATCAGACATGTGAAAGCTGGTCGTCCAATCCTTGACTTTTAGTCTTGGTGCGGTGGTCCAGTAGAAAGATGCCTGGTTGCTGATGCTATGCGGAGTTGCAGAATGGCGGTTCGATCCCACGACCGGGATATGGTGATCAACAAATTAAACTAACGGGTGCATCACTGTTGGCTAAGTTAGCACATGGAAATTGAAGCCGCACGTTGCCAGTGCGTCAATAAAATAAAAATACATATACTGCCAGAGCCGTGCTGGAGTCAGAGTACAATAGGCGTAAAAGCCTAGGATTGATTGTGACAGATGCATCCACAGATAGTCCCATATGAATCGTCAGTGTGTCAGTATATCAGACATGTGAAAGCTGGTCGGCCAATCCTTGACTTTTAGTCTTGGTGCGGTGGTCCAGTGGAAAGATGCCTGGTTGCTGATGCTATGCGGAGTTGCAGAATGGCGGTTCGATCCCACGACCGGGATATGGTGATCAACAAATTAAACTAACGGGTGCATCACTGTCGGCTAAGTAAGCACATGGAAATTGAAGCCGCACGTTGCCAGTGCGTCAATAAAATAAAAATACATATACTGCCAGAGCCGTGCTGGAGTCAGAGTACAATAGGCGTAAAAGCCTAGGATTGATTGTGACAGATGCATCCACAGATAGTCCCATATGAATCGTCAGTGTGTCAGTATATCAGACATGTGAAAGCTGGTCGGCCAATCCTTGACTTTTAGTCTTGGTGCGGTGGTCCAGTGGAAAGATGCCTGGTTGCTGATGCTATGCGGAGTTGCAGAATGGCGGTTCGATCCCATGACCGGGATATGGTGATCAACAAATTAAACTAACGGGTGCATCACTGTCGGCTAAGTTAGCACATGGAAATTGAAGCCGCACGTTGCCAGTGCGTCAATAAAATAAAAATACATATACTGCCAGAGCCGTGCTGGAGTCAGAGTACAATAGGCGTAAAAGCCTAGGATTGATTGTGACAGATGCATCCACAGATAGTCCCATATGAATCGTCAGTGTGTCAGTATATCAGACATGTGAAAGCTGGTCGGCCAATCCTTGACTTTTAGTCTTGGTGCGGTGGTCCAGTGGAAAGATGCCTGGTTGCTGATGCTATGCGGAGTTGCAGGATGGCGGTTCGATCCCACGACCGGGATATGGTGATCAACAAATTAAACTAACGGGTGCATCACTGTCGGCTAAGTTAGCACATGGAAATTGAAGCCGCACGTTGCCAGTGGGTCAATAAAATAAAAATACATATACTGCCAGAGCCGTGCTGGAGTCAGAGTACAATAGGCGTAAAAGCCTAGGATTGATTGTGACAGATGCATCCACAGATAGTCCCATATGAATCGTCAGTGTGTCAGTATATCAGACATGTGAAAGCTGGTCGGCCAATCCTTGACTTTTAGTCTTGGTGCGGTGGTCCAGTGGAAAGATGCCTGGTTGCTGATGCTATGCGGAGTTGCAGAATGGCGGTTCGATCCCACGACCGGGATATGGTGATCAACAAATTAAACTAACAGGTGCATCACTGTCGGCTAAGTTAGCACATGGAAATTGAAGCCGCACGTTGCCAGTGCATCAATAAAATAAAAATACATATACTGCCAGAGCCGTGCTGGAGTCAGAGTACAATAGGTGTAAAAGCCTAGGATTGATTGTGACAGATGCATCCACAGATAGTCCCATATGAATCGTCAGTGTGTCAGTATATCAGACATGTGAAAGCTGGTCGGCCAATCCTTGACTTTTCGTCTTGGTGCGGTGGTCCAGTGGAAAGATGCCTGGTTGCTGATGCTATGCGGAGTTGCAGAATGGCGGTTCGATCCCACGACCGGGATATGGTGATCAACAAATTAAACTAACGGGTGCATCACTGTCGGATAAGTTAGCACATGGAAATTGAAGCCGCACGTTGCCAGTGCGTCAATAAAATAAAAATACATATACTGCCAGAGCCGTGCTGGAGTCAGAGTACAATAGGCGTAAAAGCCTAGGATTGATTGTGACAGATGCATCCACAGATAGTCCCATATGAATCGTCAGTGTGTCAGTATATCAGACATGTGAAAGCTGGTCGGCCAATTCTTGACTTTCAGTCTTGGTGCGGTGGTCCAGTGGAAAGATGCCTGGTTGCTGATGCTATGCGGAGTTGCAGAATGGCGGTTCGATCCCACGACCGGGATATGGTGATCAACAAATTAAACTAACGGGTGCATCACTGTCGGCTAAGTTAGCACATGGAAATTGAAGCCGCACGTTGCCAGTGCGTCAATAAAATAAAAATACATATACTGCCAGAGCCGTGCTGGAGTCAGAGTACAATAGGCGTAAAAGCCTAGTATTGATTGTGACAGATGCATCCACAGATAGTCCCATATGAATCGTCAGTGTGTCAGTATATCAGACATGTGAAAGCTGGTCGGCCAATCCTTGACTTTTAGTCTTGGTGCGGTGGTCCAGTGGAAAGATGCCTGGTTGCTGATGCTATGCGGAGTTGCAGAATGGCGGTTCGATCCCACGACCGGGATATGGTGATCAACAAATTAAACTAACGGGTGCATCACTGTCGGATAAGTTAGCACATGGAAATTGAAGCCGCACGTTGCCAGTGCGTCAATAAAATAAAAATACATATACTGCCAGAGCCGTGCTGGAGTCAGAGTACAATAGGCGTAAAAGCCTAGGATTGATTGTGACAGATGCATCCACAGATAGTCCCATATGAATCGTCAGTGTGTCAGTATATCAGACATGTGAAAGCTGGTCGGCCAATTCTTGACTTTCAGTCTTGGTGCGGTGGTCCAGTGGAAAGATGCCTGGTTGCTGATGCTATGCGGAGTTGCAGAATGGCGGTTCGATCCCACGACCGGGATATGGTGATCAACAAATTAAACTAACGGGTGCATCACTGTCGGCTAAGTTAGCACATGGAAATTGAAGCCGCACGTTGCCAGTGCGTCAATAAAATAAAAATACATATACTGCCAGAGCCGTGCTGGAGTCAGAGTACAATAGGCGTAAAAGCCTAGGATTGATTGTGACAGATGCATCCACAGATAGTCCCATATGAATCGTCAGTGTGTCAGTATATCAGACATGTGAAAGCTGGTCGGCCAATCCTTGACTTTTAGTCTTGGTGCGGTGGTCCAGTGGAAAGATGCCTGGTTGCTGATGCTATGCGGAGTTGCAGAATGGCGGTTCGATCCCACGACCGGGATATGGTGATCAACAAATTAAACTAACGGGTGCATCACTGTCGGATAAGTTAGCACATGGAAATTGAAGCCGCACGTTGCCAGTGCGTCAATAAAATAAAAATACATATACTGCCAGAGCCGTGCTGGAGTCAGAGTACAATAGGCGTAAAAGCCTAGGATTGATTGTGACAGATGCATCCACAGATAGTCCCATATGAATCGTCAGTGTGTCAGTATATCAGACATGTGAAAGCTGGTCGGCCAATTCTTGACTTTCAGTCTTGGTGCGGTGGTCCAGTGGAAAGATGCCTGGTTGCTGATGCTATGCGGAGTTGCAGAATGGCGGTTCGATCCCACGACCGGGATATGGTGATCAACAAATTAAACTAACGGGTGCATCACTGTCGGCTAAGTTAGCACATGGAAATTGAAGCCGCACGTTGCCAGTGCGTCAATAAAATAAAAATACATATACTGCCAGAGCCGTGCTGGAGTCAGAGTACAATAGGCGTAAAAGCCTAGGATTGATTGTGACAGATGCATCCACAGATAGTCCCATATGAATCGTCAGTGTGTCAGTATATCAGACATGTGAAAACTGGTCGGCCAATCCTTGACTTTTAGTCTTAGTGCGGTGGTCCAGTGGAAAGATGCCTGGTTGCTGATGCTATGCGGAGTTGCAGAATGGCGGTTCGATCCCACGACCGGGATATGGTGATCAACAAATTAAACTAACGGGTGCATCACTGTCGGCTAAGTTAGCACATGGAAATTGAAGCCGCACGTTGCCAGTGCGTCAATAAAATAAAAATACATATACTGCCAGAGCCGTGCTGGAGTCAGAGTACAATAGGCGTAAAAGCCTAGGATTGATTGTGACAGATGCATCCACAGATAGTCCCATATGAATCGTCAGTGTGTCAGTATATCAGACATATGAAAGCTGGTCGGCCAATTCTTGACTTTCAGTCTTGGTGCGGTGGTCCAGTGGAAAGATGCCTGGTTGCTGATGCTATGCGGAGTTGCAGAATGGCGGTTCGATCCCACGACCGGGATATGGTGATCAACAAATTAAACTAACGGGTGCATCACTGTCGGCTAAGTTAGCACATGGAAATTGAAGCCGCACGTTGCCAGTGCGTCAATAAAATAAAAATACATATACTGCCAGAGCCGTGCTGGAGTCAGAGTACAATAGGCGTAAAAGCCTAGGATTGATTGTGACAGATGCATCCACAGATAGTCCCATATGAATCGTCAGTGTGTCAGTATATCAGACATGTGAAAGCTGGTCGGCCAATCCTTGACTTTTAGTCTTAGTGCGGTGGTCCAGTGGAAAGATGCCTGGTTGCTGATGCTATGCGGAGTTGCAGAATGGCGGTTCGATCCCACGACCGGGATATGGTGATCAACAAATTAAACTAACGGGTGCATCACTGTCGGCTAAGTTAGCACATGGAAATTGAAGCCGCACGTTGCCAGTGCGTCAATAAAATAAAAATACATATACTGCCAGAGCCGTGCTGGAGTCAGAGTACAATAGGCGTAAAAGCCTAGGATTGATTGTGACAGATGCATCCACAGATAGTCCCATATGAATCGTCAGTGTGTCAGTATATCAGACATGTGAAAGCCGGTCGGCCAATTCTTGACTTTCAGTCTTGGTGCGGTGGTCCAGTGGAAAGATGCCTGGTTGCTGATGCTATGCGGAGTTGCAGAATGGCGGTTCGATCCCACGACCGGGATATGGTGATCAACAAATTAAACTTACGGGTGCATCACTGTCGGCTAAGTTAGCACATGGAAATTGAAGCCGCACGTTGCCAGTGCGTCAATAAAATAAAAATACATATACTGCCAGAGCCGTGCTGGAGTCAGAGTACAATAGGCGTAAAAGCCTAGGATTGATTGTGACAGATGCATCCACAGATAGTCCCATATGAATCGTCAGTGTGTCAGTATATCAGACATGTGAAAGCTGGTCGGCCAATCCTTGACTTTTAGTCTTAGTGCGGTGGTCCAGTGGAAAGATGCCTGGTTGCTGATGCTATGCGGAGTTGCAGGATGACGGTTCGATCCCCCGACCGGGAGCTGGTGATCAACAAATTAAACTAACGGGTGCAGCACTGTCGGCTAAGTTAGCACATGGAAATTGAAGCCGCACGTTGCCAGTGCGTCAATAAAATAAAAATACATATACTGCCAGAGCCGTGCTGGAGTCAGAGTACAATAGGCGTAAAAGCCTAGGATTGATTGTGACAGATGCATCCCCAGATAGTCCCATATGAATCGTCAGTGTGTCAGTATATCAGACATGTGAAAACTGGTCGGCCAATCCTTGACTTCCAGTCTTGGTGCGGTGGTCCAGTGGAAGGATGCCTGGTTGCTGATGCTATGCGGAGTTGCAGGATGACGGTTCGATCCCCAGACCGGGAGATGGTGATCAACAAATTAAACTAACGGGTGCAGCACTGTCGGCTAAGTTAGCACATGGAAATTGAAGCCGCACGTTGCCAGTGCGTCAATAAAATAAAAATACATATACTGCCAGAGCCGTGCTGGAGTCAGAGTACAATAGGCGTAAAAGCCTAGGATTGATTGTGACAGATGCATCCACAGATAGACCCATATGAATCGTCAGTGTGTCAGTATATCAGACATGTGAAAACTGGTCGGCCAATCCTTGACTTCCAGTCTTGGTGCGGTGGTCCAGTGGAAAGATGCCTGGTTGCTGATGCTATGCGGAGTTGCAGGATGACGGTTCGATCCCCCGACCGGGAGATGGTGATCAACAAATTAAACTAACGGGTGCAGCACTGTCGGCTAAGTTAGCACATGGAAATTGAAGCCGCACGTTGCCAGTGCGTCAATAAAATAAAAATACATATACTGCCAGAGCCGTGCTGGAGTCAGAGTACAATAGGCGTAAAAGCCTAGGATTGATTGTGACAGATGCATCCACAGATAGTCCCATATGAATCGTCAGTGTGTCAGTATATCAGACATGTGAAAGCTGGTCGTCCAATCCTTGACTTTTAGTCTTGGTGCGGTGGTCCAGTAGAAAGATGCCTGGTTGCTGATGCTATGCGGAGTTGCAGAATGGCGGTTCGATCCCACAACCGGGATATGGTGATCAACAAATTAAACTAACGGGTGCATCACTGTTGGCTAAGTTAGCACATGGAAATTGAAGCCGCACGTTGCCAGTGCGTCAATAAAATAAAAATACATATACTGCCAGAGCCGTGCTGGAGTCAGAGTACAATAGGCGTAAAAGCCTAGGATTGATTGTGACAGATGCATCCACAGATAGTCCCATATGAATCGTCAGTGTGTCAGTATATCAGACATGTGAAAGCTGGTCGGCCAATCCTTGACTTCCAGTCTTGGTGCGGTGGTCCAGTGGAAAGATGCCTGGTTGCTGATGCTATGCGGAGTTGCAGGATGACGGTTCGATCCCCCGACCGGGAGATGGTGATCAACAAATTAAACTAACGGGTGCAGCACTGTCGGCTAAGTTAGCACATGGAAATTGAAGCCGCACGTTGCCAGTGCGTCAATAAAATAAAAATACATATACTGCCAGAGCCGTGCTGGAGTCAGAGTACAATAGGCGTAAAAGCCTAGGATTGATTGTGACAGATGCATCCACAGATAGTCCCATATGAATCGTCAGTGTGTCAGTATATCAGACATGTGAAAGCTGGTCGTCCAATCCTTGACTTTTAGTCTTGGTGCGGTGGTCCAGTAGAAAGATGCCTGGTTGCTGATGCTATGCGGAGTTGCAGAATGGCGGTTCGATCCCACGACCGGGATATGGTGATCAACAAATTAAACTAACGGGTGCATCACTGTTGGCTAAGTTAGCACATGGAAATTGAAGCCGCACGTTGCCAGTGCGTCAATAAAATAAAAATACATATACTGCCAGAGCCGTGCTGGAGTCAGAGTACAATAGGCGTAAAAGCCTAGGATTGATTGTGACAGATGCATCCACAGATAGTCCCATATGAATCGTCAGTGTGTCAGTATATCAGACATGTGAAAGCTGGTCGGCCAATCCTTGACTTTTAGTCTTGGTGCGGTGGTCCAGTGGAAAGATGCCTGGTTGCTGATGCTATGCGGAGTTGCAGAATGGCGGTTCGATCCCACGACCGGGATATGGTGATCAACAAATTAAACTAACGGGTGCATCACTGTCGGCTAAGTTAGCACATGGAAATTGAAGCCGCACGTTGCCAGTGCGTCAATAAAATAAAAATACATATACTGCCAGAGCCGTGCTGGAGTCAGAGTACAATAGGCGTAAAAGCCTAGGATTGATTGTGACAGATGCATCCACAGATAGTCCCATATGAATCGTCAGTGTGTCAGTATATCAGACATGTGAAAGCTGGTCGGCCAATCCTTGACTTTTAGTCTTGGTACGGTGGTCCAGTGGAAAGATGCCTGGTTGCTGATGCTATGCGGAGTTGCAGAATGGCGGTTCGATCCCACGACCGGGATATGGTGATCAACAAATTAAACTAACGGGTGCATCACTGTCGGATAAGTTAGCACATGGAAATTGAAGCCGCACGTTGCCAGTGCGTCAATAAAATAAAAATACATATACTGCCAGAGCCGTGCTGGAGTCAGAGTACAATAGGCGTAAAAGCCTAGGATTGATTGTGACAGATGCATCCACAGATAGTCCCATATGAATCGTCAGTGTGTCAGTATATCAGACATGTGAAAGCTGGTCGGCCAATTCTTGACTTTCAGTCTTGGTGCGGTGGTCCAGTGGAAAGATGCCTGGTTGCTGATGCTATGCGGAGTTGCAGAATGGCGGTTCGATCCCACGACCGGGATATGGTGATCAACAAATTAAACTAACGGGTGCATCACTGTCGGCTAAGTTAGCACATGGAAATTGAAGCCGCACGTTGCCAGTGCGTCAATAAAATAAAAATACATATACTGCCAGAGCCGTGCTGGAGTCAGAGTACAATAGGCGTAAAAGCCTAGGATTGATTGTGACAGATGCATCCACAGATAGTCCCATATGAATCGTCAGTGTGTCAGTATATCAGACATGTGAAAGCTGGTCGGCCAATCCTTGACTTTTAGTCTTGGTGCGGTGGTCCAGTGGAAAGATGCCTGGTTGCTGATGCTATGCGGAGTTGCAGAATGGCGGTTCGATCCCACGACCGGGATATGGTGATCAACAAATTAAACTAACGGGTGCATCACTGTCGGCTAAGTTAGCACATGGAAATTGAAGCCGCACGTTGCCAGTGCGTCTATAAAATAAAAATACATATACTGCCAGAGCCGTGCTGGAGTCAGAGTACAATAGGCGTAAAAGCCTAGGATTGATTGTGACAGATGCATCCACAGATAGTCCCGTATGAATCGTCAGTGTGTCAGTATATCAGACATGTGAAAGCTGGTCGGCCAATCCTTGACTTTTAGTCTTGGTGCGGTGGTCCAGTGGAAAGATGCCTGGTTGCTGATGCTATGCGGAGTTGCAGAATGGCGGTTCGATCCCACGACCGGGATATGGTGATCAACAAATTAAACTAATGGGTGCATCACTGTCGGATAAGTTAGCACATGGAAATTGAAGCCGCACGTTGCCAGTGCGTCAATAAAATAAAAATACATATACTGCCAGAGCCGTGCTGGAGTCAGAGTACAATAGGCGTAAAAGCCTAGGATTGATTGTGACAGATGCATCCACAGATAGTCCCATATGAATCGTCAGTGTGTCAGTATATCAGACATGTGAAAGCTGGTCGGCCAATTCTTGACTTTCAGTCTTGGTGCGGTGGTCCAGTGGAAAGATGCCTGGTTGCTGATGCTATGCGGAGTTGCAGAATGGCGGTTCGATCCCACGACCGGGATATGGTGATCAGCAAATTAAACTAACGGGTGCATCACTGTCGGCTAAGTTAGCACATGGAAATTGAAGCCGCACGTTGCCAGTGCGTCAATAAAATAAACATACATATACTGCCAGAGCCGTGCTGGAGTCAGAGTACAATAGGCGTAAAAGCCTAGGATTGATTGTGACAGATGCATCCACAGATAGTCCCATATGAATCGTCAGTGTGTCAGTATATCGGACATGTGAAAGCTGGTCGGCCAATCCTTGACTTTTAGTCTTGGTGCGGTGGTCCAGTGGAAAGATGCCTGGTTGCTGATGCTATGCGGAGTTGCAGGATGGCGGTTCGATCCCGCGACCGGGAGATGGTGATCAACAAATTAAATCTAACGGGTGCAGCACTGTCGGCTAAGTTAGCACATGGAAATTGAAGCCGCACGTTGCCAGTGCGTCAATAAAATAAAAATACATACATAGCGCGTTGTTTTCACAATACGGCAGTGTCACACAATACAGAAGCTCGAAAACTCGTTTCATACAATTCCTACATCTATAGGCCTATTAAAATCTCACATCTATTGTTTTGAACAAATGGATCTCTGGTAGCAACTAAAAATACAAGTTTTTAAAAGCTCCCATGAGTTATGTTTTGCGGCACCAAAACCAGCAAAGATACACACCAATCATTTAAAATCCATGAACAAGAGGGGCTATCGCAGTAGAGGGTAGATATGCACTTAACAGTTCAAAAGTTCAACCTTTTCCTCGTTACTTAATGCGAAAGCATTTACTATAGATAAATGCCTGAATGCGCCGCCAGCTGTGCCGCCGCATTATATATAATTATTATTATTATTATTATTATTATTATTATTATTATTATTATTATTATTATTATTATTATAGACCAATGACCACTATCCATATCCAGGCCTAATCGGCGACTCATTTCTTCCTGAAAGTGTTGAAGATCTGCTTAAAAGGAATGAGATTAACACAGATTCATATATGTTGGGGGTGGTAAGCAAAGAAATGGGCGTTCTTGGAGGTAAGTAGAGAAAACACCACTAGTGAAATACAATACACTCACGCACGCATCCACACACGCACGAACGCTGGATGAGGTCAAGTCTGGGTATTTATGTCAGTGTTAGTGTTGGTGTTAGTGTTAACCATAGATTTCAAGAATTAGTAGATATTTCACGATCCGCTAAAATGGGGGTGCTTAAATTATTCCATTTTGCCTCAAAATTTTAATAGTTATAATATATACTGGAAAAGCAATGATTGTAATGAGGAGAGACAGTGAGAACTGCTGACTTCACTACCTCCACTCATATTGTCCTGTATAACCCTTGTCCCCTTGAAAACTCTACTAGCAAACAATCTTTTACAGGTAGTTTATTTCCACAATAAACCATCGTCCTTGAGTGTACATTGGTACAATTATTATTGGCGGATAACTAGGAAAACATATTGCGAATTTCGGATTCTCTTCTTCTTCTTCTTTTCGTTCGCTGATCATACCGCCAGTCCTGTAAGTGACTATCGACATGATCATAAGCGTTAAGTGCGTGGATCCATGGTTTATTAGAGTGCGCCGTGCGGCCTGGAACCTCCGTCTTCAGCACTTGAGGTTTCTGTCAGGGTTACCTCACCCTTACCTCCTTTAGTCGCCTCTTACGACACGCAGAGGATACGGAAGGTGTATTCTAAGCCCCACCTACAGGGCAAAAATTTCGGATTCTCCTCTCGGATGGAAACTCGCTTTGATAGAGGCTAAGCTAAATCTTGATACTGACTTGATTATGCAAGTATGATGGGCTAATTTCTGACTGCAGAAGATCCTCTCTCGTGGTTCAAGAAAGATGGTGTTTCCTTCACTAATCACAGATTAAACGAACACTTAATTGAAAAGATAACGAATATGTTTTATTAAATTTCTAATACTTATATAACAAGATGAGATAAACTCGTATTGCAAACTGACAAATTCACTTAACTTTTCACAAACTTAAATTTCAATCATTGACTGCTGATTTAAGGCTTGTAACTATATTCTCCTTCTAAGTAACTGAGGCAGATATTAACGGAATACGTTCACTGATCTCTGGATCAACGGACGGTAAAGTGATCCTGCAGCACTGTCGACTGTGCTTATATAACACAAAATCGTGTTCACAGCCATCACCACACAACAGGAGCAAAAGGGGTAGTCCGGATTCCGATTGCCCGAGCCCCATTGCTTACCCAATAGAATCCCCACAAACTCTCTTGAAGATGCGTGCGTCCAACCCGTTCCAAATAGTTCTCACTGGAACCGTTTTGAAGGATATATCACAACATCTTGTTGATATTGCGCCATACTGACGTCATGATGTTGTGATTCCAAGCATAGTTTCATGTTGCTGCTTAACTCCACAGCCCGGCTACATGCTTCTATTTGAATCCATAGGATTAGCTCATGCATCGATTATTTATTTAGGCCTTGTTAATATAACGGTCCCAGCACGACAGGAACCCATCACTCAGTGATCTCTGACCTAGCACGTACTGCGGATATGGTCACGTGAAAATCCGTAGCCCATGCGGCATGTGAGCCAGCAGCACCTGACAAAGTTCGATCGTACTAGAGAACCGGTCATTTACCCACTGACGCTACTCAAAATATTTCAAGTCATAAGTTCTCAAAAATACCATTTCCTGATATAACGCCACCGGGCATTGATTCCTTAGATGACCCTGATTGTCCCTAAAACAATCCTGTATTGAACAGTCAATTCCTGGTCACGCTTTACATACAACCACTAATGCGCATTAAAACTTACTCAGTGATAACAAAACCAGTATTTCATATAGGCCTACAAACCACGCTTGGATCTCGGCTAAATTATATAAAACCATCACGAAATACATTCAACCTTTAGTAATACAATAGTTTGCGTTTGTTGTTACGATAGTTTGCGCTTGTTGTTATGATAGTTTGCGCTTGTTGTTACGAATTGTATTCAAAATAGTTTGCGTTTGTTGCTGCCTAAAGGTGAGTAAATATTTCACTCCATTCTATTCATGCTGTATTTATTAACAATAGCGCCGCTGTCTTCACTATAGAGAAGCACCATTGCTAATGTAATGTCCATTCATTCTTCTACTTTCCTATCCTTCCTACTTGTCTGTTCGTCGGTCCTTAACTCGTAGATCTAAACATATTCCATATTCCAACATATAGCGTAAAATGTGTTACCGCATCACACGCTCCTGACTAGGTTGCCTAATCTCATATATCTATCTACATATTATAACATAATTAAAAACAAAGGCCTAACTCTACTCGCGTACACGTTCAAACACACGCACGCACGCACGCACGCACGCACGCACGCACGCACGCACGCACGCACGCACGCACGCACGCACGCACGCACGCACGCACGCACGCACGCACGCACGCACGCACGCACGCACGCACGCACGCACGCACGCACGCACGCACGCACGCACGCACGCACGCACGCACGCACGCACGCTACATGTACGATTTCCCATAAATGATACATATATATCACGATGATGCTGCCATAACGTAGAAAATATTTATAACTGAGATGAGCTTCAGGCTCGCCAGGTCAAGCGGTCATACGCAAATAATGCTCAAGACAGGAACTGGCAATATTGAGGCTAGCTACTTCCTCAAGATCCCCAAATCCGAATCCGGATATCTACAATATGTATGTACACACACGCACGCACGCACGCACGCACACACGCACGCACACACACACGGGCACACACGGGCACACACGGGCACACACGCACACGCACACACACGGGCACACACGTGCAGGCACATGCACGCACGCACGCACGCACGCACGCACGCACGCACGCATATATACGTAAATATATAATCATTGTAAATAATATATAATATAAACATCAATGTAAATATATAAATTGCGCAAAGTTTACAGGTTCATTTACATAAAGGTGTATTTAATGCATTTAGGATTGGACATCAGAGTGTATAATAACAATGTGGCAATAATAAACTTAATCACTTTGATATCCGGTTAGCAATTTACTAATGTGTGTGTTTGGATATTTCGAACTTGCATGAAATTGAAGATACTGATATACATTAGCCATTAAGAGAGGGGATGAGGCTAGACCAAATTCAATTTTCCCACAGCAATTGTCCATCTGCAGGCCAAGAGAATGCTATCCCCTAATATTCACTATTGGAATATCCGGCCCGGTTATCAGGTCTGCCATTCCAGTGGGGAACCCCAAAACAGTCATTCCTCCGGCCCGGAAAAGGACACTTCTGAAGGCCAGTGCAACAGCCATTGCGCAAGACCATCTCTCCTCATTTCCTATCAAGATGCGAAACGAAAGGGAAATGAGGCGTGCGGCCCGGCTCATACATTCCATATTAGTTCCATTAATTGTCAGTCTCCTCATAAATAGACGGCAATTTGAGAAGATTGACGATTTGACGACCCCCGAGCCTACTCCCATCTCGATGTCAATCACATTTAATTCAGTATTTTCATTATCAAGGGCACACCTCTAAACCCAGGAGCCCGAATCCATTAAAAAAACTACGCATTTTCAAAGCGGTCTATAAAGATATATCTATCATCTATATTCAAATTATTATCAAACACTGGCATGTGTTTACCCCCACACCACCCCTCATTCATATCTCACCCACCCCACCACATTCCTCCCTATCAGCGTTAATAACCTATTAAGAAAATCTACAATTGACTAAGAGAAATGGTGCCGATTTTCTTACCATCTGTACGTTTTAGCATCTTCCCATACAATGCTGGATCAGTATTCTGAGGATCAGTATTCTGAGCAGACAGTAACGTGTTAGTAGCCTCTATGGTTTTTTTACCTTGTAACTTCGAACCGATTCTTTGAACTCACAGCCACCATGTTTATGCGCGCTAATTCCGTCTTTTCCCTTATATAGCAGTTTAAAGCTTAATTTCACAATCAGGTGAAGAATACTGAATTTAATTTACTCTCTTTTATTTCTTATCAATATCAGGCCTACTTATCTTTAAAAATAGTCTATCCGCTGCTTTCTATATTGCCATTGTAAATATATTGACTGCTTGGTCTACTGTCCTCGTCTAACATAATTTCATTATATAATATGCTATTCATATTAAAAAGTAGTTCCTGAACTTCACCCAATAGAATATTAGCCATATACTCACCGGCGTTATCAGCTTTCCATATGTATTGCAAGCACCCCCCCACCCACTACCATCATTGATTATTTGTATATATCTCGCTATATTGCATTTTGTAGTACATTTAAGAACGCTGTGATCGGATAGTTCGTTTAGATCATCAACCTCAAAGTCTTTTATGATATCTAATCTATGAGCTGAGCAGAGAAAATAATCTGTTACACTCCCCCCTTTCTGAGATACAAAAGTTATTTTTCTCCACCCCATTATCCTCATACGTATTTTCTAAAGTGATTTGAGTGAGAAACCATCACACGGAATCAGTGGAGATCTGATGAAAAATAACGTGCAGAGCCACTGTATGTGATACACAATTATGAAAAAATATGTATACGGAAACTAACCCATCTTTTGTCAACTTAACCATTTAATGGTAAAACTGGCCAGAGCAGTCTCTTCAGTGGTGTTAAGGAATGTCCATTTGCAAGCCAAGAGAAGACTATTTTCTGAAACTTTACCACTGGAATGAATGACAAATTTTCAAAAATTGTCTGCTCTTGGCCTGCAAATGGATACTGACTATGCACAAATTTGAATTTTCTCGACCATATGATGTTCAAACAGCCTTCATTTACAAGACAACTAAAAGACTATTTTTTTGTAATTTCCCATTGGAAACCATTAAAAAATTGTCTTCTCTTGGCTTGCAAATGGATTGCATTCAATGAGCAACACTTCTTTTTTTTTTACAAATTTTGACTGTAAAATGGTTAATTAATAGGCCTGTGTAAGCGGTATATTGAGCACTTTGATGCGCTGTTGACACAAGAGGAGTTAAACAATAATATATCCACTCGTTAGCTGTAAAAGTAAAGAGTAAAAAGTATAAATTCAAAAGAAGAATTCCAATGATGGTCTTAACGTCTGTGCCGGTCTTGACAAAATGTTACAGTCTTGACCTCAAACAGCATAAAAATACAAATTTCTCTAATATTGTGCAAAGGAAGATTTATTGATAACACACAATACTTTAGTAGGATGCCTACAATCATGAGGCTTCTCTGATGTAAAGAAATGTGCAAATTGCCATGACTTAAAATTAAGGAAGGTGATGGTCTTGACTGTGATGGTATTGACAGTATGATGTGTTTATTTTCTTTTTATCAATGTGTACGATGAAAAAAATGTTTAGATGAAGTAGGATTTGAACAAACACTTGTGGCGGATGCATAGACCCTAATTACCTTAATCCCAAGGTACACAGCGAACATTTCTCGAAACATTTGTTCTGAAATATGTTTTACTCAAATGTTCGTTGTACTTGTTCACTGTCTCACTGAAACAAATGTTTTCGAGCAAATGTTTTCGAAATCAAACCTGTTTGATATTTCCGATAATGTTTCAGTTAACACATTTGATTCTGGAAGTGCGCTTTGAGCGAAATAATTCTGGAAAACACTATTTTAGACTCATCCAATCAGCACCAGGGTGAAGCACTAGCCATTTTGTTATCATGCCATTCACGCGAAGTGTCACGTGAGCAGTTCACCCTGGCGCTGATAGTTTGATTGTAAAATAATGTTTCAAGAATTGTTTCGTGCACCGCATACTGCCAGAAACAAACGTTTTTAACCGAAATATTCTCGAAAATATCAAACAGGTAATATTTTCAGGTTTGATTTCCGATATATTTTGTTGTGAAACATCTCAGTCAAACATTCAGCGCACACTACGAACATTTGGGTAAAACATTTGTTTTTAGTAAATGTGTTGGAACAAATGTTGGTAGTGTGGATTTTGATTTAAGCATATTGCTAAACTCAGCGGAGTTTTCCCGATTATGTAATCGAACAGTCATTTGGTTGATTGGTTCATAGACATGTAGATCTAAGGGGTTGATGCAGTGATTTATTGATGGGGCCATTGGTCGATTGAGGGTATGCATGATTGATTATTTGCTCGACTGACAGTATGAAAAATTAAATTACAAATTTATTGAGCATTTAGTTGGGTGATCGATCAAATTTTTGTCTGATCGTATGTTTGTTTGATGAACTGATCAACTAATCTTTGATTGATTGGTCAGTCGATGGATTGATCAGTTGGTTGATTGATAGATGCAGTGATCTAGAGTTTTTTCATTATTATTATTATTATTATTATTATTATTATTATTATTATTATTATTATTATTATTATTAT
>CM067372.1:101497029-101614529 GCA_034401795.1 Chaetoderma sp. LZ-2023a | reverse complement strand
CGTCAGCCTAAACGTGACACAATTGATTTTGATTGACAGACTGGATTCCTCTATTCTGTTATGGTCTATACCAGTTAATGTTACTTTGTACAGTGTTATCCAGCAACAGTCTTAAGCATTTAATATCTTTTTTATCTGATTCAGTTGACTAGATTATAAAATTCTCAACATTTTCAGTTCTATGGTGACATGGTATTCAGCATTCCGACTGTTGAGACTGCTAAGATGGTATCTAAAGAGACGAACACGAGTGTCATCTTTTATGTGTTTGACTACCGAGGAGATCTGTTCCGTATGTCTGAAAATGCAGGTAAGTGCATATATATATATATATATATATATATATATATATATATATATATATATATATATATTGTCCAAGCGTTTTTTGATAGCACTTGAAATTAGTGGTTTTTGTACGATACCAATAATTTTCTCTCGTAGTGTGTTCAAATCCGTTTAATATCATCATGTTTATGAAATTAGATAACTTTTATATCAATGCCTGAGTCAGCAATGCGCATACACCATAACCAAACGGTCCGGTTTCGGAGCATCACTCCCAGGTCATTAATGACATGTACTGTAGAATTCCCTGTCAATTCGATGCCCTATGGCAGCAACTGCCAAGTTGATGTCAAAATATTTATCAACTTACCTGTAGGCTATACTTGTTTTGGAATTTAGATCGCTGGACAGATGTGAAACGGGTGATGCAAGTTAGGTGCCTATTGATATATCATTTGTGGTCATGTGATAGTCATTATTTCAGAAAAGTGGTCTTTAGGCGAAATTGCCAATAGTCCATATTCATCCCTTACGAAATGTCTTTCGACATGGTAGGACGAGGGTGGTCCCGAGTAAATATGTACGAATTTGTAACTTGTTTTCATATTTTGCAGGTGTGATACATGGGCTAGACCTATTCTACCTCTTTGGGGCTCCTTTCAAGAATCACCCTGAATTTGATGAGAAAGATCAGAATTTCAGCAAATACATTATCGAAAGATGGGCTCACTTTGTAAAGACAGGGTAAGAGCGATGAACTTTTTCAGTTTTAGCTATGCCCCGCCCACCACTGAATAAGCTCCACCCACACCTCGCTCGTGTTGGGATCGATCGATCTCTGAACTCTCTGACTATCAGTTTCCAGAAAACTATATAGGTAAGCTGGTGAATATTTAAAAACTAATTTGTATCATATTAGTTTCAAAACATTCAGCAGATTGTTTATTAAATAGATAAGAAATACAATTCGTACAGCAACGCCAATTGTGTCATTAGTGATTGTTAATGTTATCAGTAATTGCCAGTGTTGACATAATCTTAGTTGTCCCTCTTTCTTGTGTTAGATCATTGTTTTATAATTACCATTGCCAATTTTTGTTTTTCTTTTTCGATTACGGCAGTTGTTTACATACCCTAACTGAGTGTGGCTTGGTGCCCGCCGATCGAGGCCTGGTGTCCGGTCATCACGAAGATAGGCCACGTGTCATTCAAGCTCTGGTGCAGCCAGTCGATAATTCGGCGTGGCCTGGTCAGCCAGTCGGAGATGCTCCATGGCTAGTTCATGGAGGTTCTCAGTCATAGTTCTCGGGGCTTTCGACGCAGCTCCATGGGCGATTCTTCGGGGCTCCCCCACAAATTTTTGCTGGTCGGAGAAGCCATCCTCCTTATGGGAGATGCATGAGTCCGGTCGAGCATTCCCGACACAGCCTTTGATGGTTGGTAGTCCACCTTATAACGAGGATGCGCTCGGCTCTTCCTTGCCATTGTCCTTGATGGTCGTACCGTTGAGAAGCCACCACCGTTGTGGTGTCAATGAGTGGTGCTGTCTACGGAGATTCGGCGCAGTATTCTGTCGCCGTTGTTGTAGTCGGTTCGACATGTTCCTACCTGGTTGATGGGTCCTCTTTCTGCTAGGAAAGGGTATCGGGTTATCCGTGGGGAAGGGGAGGTGCGTACAGGTGTAGTGTTGCAATACACGGTGGGCGTATGCGTAAAAGAGGGTGGAAAGTGCCGCAGGTGACTTCTACTGCAGGTGGGTTTTTATCTTTCCTACCTGCATCTGGTTTAGCCGATCCATCTTGGGGCACTAGTTCGCCAGAGGAATGGGAGTGGGGAGGAAAGATAGAGAGAAGTCGCGGGGTGGGGGTTGGATGGGTGGGTGGTGTTCTGCTCTAGTTTTTAGTAGCCTTGTGCATGGTATTTTCGGTTGGCCAAAAGTGCACGAGTTGGGCGACGATAGGAGCAATTTATATCTTCATCATTGGGTAAACCTCTCTCTTACTCTGCTCATCGCTCAGGAGTCGGGTTGGTCTGCTCGAGCAGTACGTTATGTAGCTGTCTCTTGGGCACTAACCCAAATGGTGTCAGCGAGAGTGGTGGAGGGGAGGAGGTGGTGGGCGGGGGAATTAGGGGACTATGCTTGGGGAGAGACAGCAGAAATTCTCCCGGATGTAGGTTCATCACTAACGGTGGCTATCGTTTTTTAGTCTATGAGGTGTTAATCTGTCTGGAAAGTCATTGGTATTAATTTCGTGAGTCCGCTAACTTCCACTTAAAGTGGAAACGGGCATATACTTCTACTTTGGTGTGCTACCGAAAGTTGTTTTTGCTGGATGTTTAGTAGTCGCCGCCTGGTTGATCCGATGTTTTTTGGAGTCTTTCTGAGGCAGTACTTCTGTGTGTGCCTGCCTAACTTTGGGTATAGCGGTAGTTTTAGGGCGAAGTATTTTGCCATTATGGTCTCTAGCGGCCCCAGAAGGACGCTATCGATTAGGTTATGCATAAACCTCTACCATTGCTAAATCGGGCGAATCTTCCTCTCGGAGATGAAGACTGGCTTGCGTGGCATCAAGAAAGACTTAACAGAGTCCAAGGACAACCATACCAAGATTCAGATGCGGCTTCCGACTCCTGTAATTAAGAGGAAAGAGTTTGAGGAATCTCTTTCGAGCCTAGCTGCCACAGCAGACTTATACAATGACGGTCTAAGAGTAGTGCGGTCGACTAAAAAACGACTCTGGGTGATCCGTCTGTTATCGGCTTTGGTTGTCTAATCAAGGATGATTAAAAAGGGGAGTCGCTAGTCTCTTTAGGGTGTGCTAAAAAGCATGCTAGTGGGTGTTACGATATTTTTTAGCAGCAACGTCTTCTCTGAGAGAAAGGGAGAGGGTTGTTGAACCCGCAAAAAGCTAGGCATTTGAAAAAGCTGAGGGCCTGAATCAAATACGTCCATGGGGAGTGGTCTTAGCAGCGCCAATGAGTCACGACATTAAGATCGTTCGCAGTAGGTGTGGGGAAGTGGCACTCGAGAAAGAGTGGAGAAAGGCGAGCCGAGGAACGCATCAAACTGGAGGCTCAATTTTGCTTAACCTACGATTGTCTGCTACTCAAAGAGAGGCTCTAGGCCTGCTAAGACGCTGAAAAAACTAAAAAATTATGCAGATCAGGGCAGCTGATGGCTATGTAGATGTCGATCTCAGTGAGCAATCAGTGAAAGGTTCCGTGCTGCGGTCTCACTGGCAGTACTTCAGTAGAGCAGAGTGGAAGACCATCGGCGGGAATCATTGTCGAGCTGTCAAGTGCAATCTCTGGGCAGATCATTCTTCAGTTGTGGTTCAGGCAGAATCGGCCCCTTTTATACTGAACAGCTCTGCATCTCATTATATTCTAACGAAAAGTCAGGAAGCACCCTCAGCCAATCAGGGGTCGGCGACGCGAGAACGCGAGCTCCAGCAGCATCTAAGTGGGAGAGGATATCTAAGCAATGGCGTGGGCAAGTTTGTTCTTTGTAGAAGAATGTGTTGCACTCAAGGTTGAATTTCTTAGTTATCTTTTCCAAAGCATCTTTACAAGCATGATTTTCAAAACGTGGCCATCTTCGGCTTTCTATCGATACCAACTACTCTTGGTAGCATTGTGATCATAGGCTGAAATACTATGTACGGCACAAAAAGGTCCACTCAGTCAATGGCATCACGCGAACGTGCCCATGTCTCATCTTACGAGGAAAAACTGTCTACTACGAGGGTGCTCCCAGCGGCCGGCACATGCACAGTGGAAGGAAATCGTCCCTTTAACTTTCTCTATACTGCGCGTTCATACTGCCATCCATCTGGGTAACCATAGTACGGCCAGACAGGCTCACCGATTCCATGTGGGCAGCATTCACTGATTCCGGGTTGGCTAGACCTTCCCGTTACCCGACCACATAAGTATTGGATTGTTGCATTTATATTCTAAATAAGCCTTGTGTTTTCTCTCTGGGGTCTTGTACTTAATACAGTGGAAGAGAAAGTGAGTTTCGTCTTCAATCTGGTTGCACACTGAACATAGTCTTTTATTCCGTTCAATGCCTTCCCATCTTATGGACTCGAGTGAGAGTTGATGATTTAGTGTTCTAAAATGTAATAACGTTATAGCCTCGTTAAGTGGTAATATTTTAAAGTATTTCTTTTTTCAAAATTAAATGTCGACTTTATTTCTTTGTAAAAAGTTAAACGCGTAGATTCGCTCAGTGTCATACTCCTTTTTTCTATATACAGTTGTAATAGTGTTGACTTTGTATGCTTTACTAATTGTTTGCTGTTTATATTTTCTGAGTTCCAAAACTCTCGTTGCCCTGTTATTTGTAGTATATTTTTTAGTTTTTCGATCTATTTAATTTTGAGTTGTTGTTGTACTCGTTGTATAATCTATGATTAGATAATAAAATATTGATGATAGTTTACCATACCCCGCACACAACCCACCCCACCCCGCATATACTATATTTCGCCAAAACTGCACCATATCGCATTTGATCTGTGTATATAGAGGCAGTTTACCAGGTTTTCCCATACATCATCATGTTGGGTGTGCATTTTAAAAGATTTAACATACTTAAAAAAATTTTATTTGGCAGTTTTCTATTAAATTATATTGTTCTCGTAACCCCATATTTCAGAGCCATATAACAAAATGGGTACAATCATTGTGTCGAAAAGTACAGTTTGTGGCTTAATCGGTATGTCAGGTTCCTTAATTTTTCTCATTGGCGCATATATAGCTTTTGTACCTTAATTGTACGGAATTACGCATTTTAGATTTGGAAAAAGATCCATTTGCTTTTAATATGATGCTTAAGTAAAGGTAATCATCCACGATTTCCAGTTCTTGTTCACCAGTTTTAAGATTGGGATAGTTATTTAATTTACACTTTGAAAAAAAATCATCACTTATGTTTTGGAGGTGTTTATTTGCATCTTCCATTCACGGCAATAGCTATGGAAAGTATTTAGTGCATGTTGTAAAGCTTCGCCTGATTCTACCATTATGGCCGTGTGATCAGCAGATAAAAGTACAATAAGACGTAAAACCAGATTTAAATTTTCCTCAGCCATGTTTGTAATTGATGCAATACCCGTGGCTTGTTTTCCACATAGATATTCTTCTAGGTCATTCAGAAATATGGGGGAGAAAGATGACACCTTCACGCCGGTCTCCTCCGTAAGTACCAACTTTGTTGGGAAACTAAAAGTCATCATCTGACACCCACATACAGAGGCAACTCTGATTATGTCTACCCTTCTTCAAACAAGAACCTGTGCTCGACATCCTCGGACGACGCAATCTCCCCAGGAGCTTACAATAGCTGCGTGGAATGTACGTGGTCTGAGTGCAACATCAAAGAGGCAAATCTTAGGTGCAGACTGTGAACACTATAAGATCGATATTGCATGCATTCAAGAGACTAAAGTAGCTAAACACTCAGAGCAGCAGCTACAGACAGGCCATAAACTAGTGCTTATGGAGCCAAAACAGGCCACATACTGGAGCTTATGCTTCGTAATCGGACCAAATGTCTTGGATCATGTCATTAGTTTTGGATACGTCAGCGATCGCGTTGCATTCATCGACCTGGCTATACCTACGCGAAAACAAACCACCATTAAGTGTCGAATTGTCAATGCATACGGCCCAACTACCGAAAAGGCCAATGGGAATCCAGCAATATCAGATTCCTTCTATGCAGAACTGAGCTCCGCCATTACTATCCCAGCTAGATGGCAACTGTTTGTGTGTGGAGATTTCAACTCCAAGCTGGGTAAACTCGGAATTGCAAACAAAAGTTCAGGACTTGGCTTATGCATGGGATCCTATGGAGGGGGCACACGCAACAGCAATGGAGATGCACTGGTGGCATTCCTTAGTTCCAATGGCCTATTTGCCACAAATACGGCTTTCAAACACCCCTGCCGTCACCGCACAACATGGACTGGACACATTACTGATCGCAAAGCCCCAAAAGGTTCTAAGGCTCCAACAGCTATCTTTAACCAAATAGACTTCATAATATGCAAGACAGAAGCAAAACCCTTACTCCAGAACGATCGTTCGTATCGAGGCACAGACCTCAATTCTGACCATAAGCTAGTCATTACACGCCTTCAGATGAACGATCTCTACCTAATATATAAAAAGCATACCAGGCAAGAGGGTAGAGTCACCTACAATCTACCCAAGCTCACCAGCGACACTGACACCCAAATGTCATACAAAAAAGCCCTCGGGGAGCAGATAGCTAACATCGATGTCAGCTCTGATCCAAACGAAGCCCTAACGAAAATACTGAAATCTATGGAATCATCCGCTACCAGCACCATATGTGTTCTTAAAAACAACCAAACTAGGTATACTGATGGCCCTCTAGTAGTAAAACTGTCAGCAGTGGTGGCCAAAGTGAAGACTGCACCAAACTACGCTGGGAACGCAATATTATTCTGCACCACATTAGCGAATGCTTAAAAGATCGTGCTATTCAACAGGCAGACTCCCTAGCAGATGAAATCATTGCGACGGATGACTGTCACAAAGTGTTTCGGCTGCCCGAGCCCTGACTATACACCACCACTCACTGTACACAACTCTGAAGGACACTTTATCGGGTCTGACCAGGGAAAAGCCGAGGCGATCCGAGAATGGTTCAAGGGACAGTTCACTGGCAACGATGATGAGCCCTTGCACCCGTTCTTAGGAGACCCCAGGCCATTACTAACACCAATTAAAACAGCGGAAGTTGAGAAAGCACTTAAAGCCCTGAAAAATGGACGTGCATCTGGACCTGATGGCATGAGTAATGAACTATTCAAATATGCAAGTGACATGATCTCAAAACCGATCACGCAACTAATCAATTCAGCTTTTGTGCACCACCTTCCCATCGACGCTGTAGGCCAAGGCACCCTTATCGCACTACCCAAGCCTAAGAAGCCACCTGGGCTCCAGCCAGTCTGCGGCCCATTGTGCTCTTCTACAGCATACGGAAAATCCTATCCAATGTTACTCTATGCCACATCCGAGACAAGATCGATTTCTTCACTGGATCATGTCAAAGTGGCTTCAAATGTGGATGCAGCTGTGCGGACATTGTATGGGCTCAACGCATGCTTGTGTCGGTAGTCATGTCCAAACACTGGGACTTCCACAAAATGGGCATTGACATGTCATGAGCCTTCAACACAACTAAACGCTCAAAGATCCTAGATGTACTACGCCAGGCCAGTTGCAATGAAGATGAGCAACGACTAGTGTGACTACTGCTTGCAGACACCAAGCTGAGAGTAAGCGTCAAGTCAGTGAAGTCTGTAGAGTTTGAGAGTGCAATCGACTCCCTCAGGGATATGGTCTATCTCCGATGCTCTTCACCTGCTATCTTGCTGCCGCATTGAAGTCTGTGCGGGAAAGTTCCACAATACCACCCCCACTTCCAGTGTCAATACTGGGCATGCCGCTAGAGATGGAATATGCTGACGACGTGGGCTTCATAGACGAGGAAAAGAAACCCATTGACGAACTTCTTCCAATAGCTGCAAGCAAACTAAAAATTGAGAATCTCTTTATGAATGAATCAAAAAACAGAGTTCACCCACATATACCTATCGACAAAGCATGAAACTATAGAAAATGATGACCCACTTCGTGGCGGCGAACCATGGAGGAAAAGTAAAATCCTGGGCTCACTGCTTTGCCATACTGCTGACATTTCTGCACGCTGCGTCATGGGGAACATAGCTTTCCAGGCCTTCTGGAAGCTATGGATTCGTAGATCAAGGATGCCCATGATAAAGAGGCTACGTTTATACAATGCAACCTGCGTATCCTTGATGCTGTATAAATGTAACAGCTGGGAAGCTCCAAAGGCAGATCTAGACAAACTCGATGCCTGCCACCGCAAACACCTACGCCCCACCACTGGCCACCGATGGCCAGGCAGCATAATTTCCAACGATGCACTATACAAGATGTGTAATACGTCGCCGCTGTCTGTAAAAGTCGCACAGCAAAGATGGTTCATGTTTGGCCATGTGCTAAGGATGCCAGAAGAGACACCAGCACAGAGAGCCTTGGAATTCGCCCTATTCGGAGCCAGCGAATACAAAGCCAGGAGAGGACGTCATTGCATAAATCTGCTATGCGTGCTTCGAGGTGACCTCAAGAAAGCAGGACTCGGTACACTCAAGTCAAGAATGAACCTGAGGAAGCTAAGGATTTCGGCTGAGGACAAGACACAGTGGGCAAAAGCGAAGAAGGACTGATTACAGCTGTAGGATGTTTCTACTACTACAGCCGCAGAATACAGTAATCATACATACATACATACATACATACATTCAGAAATATGGAGAACATGAATGGGGATATGTCTTTGCCTTGTCTGACTCATATGTTGCTAATTGTAAAGTCAGGGGGAACGCGAATTTACGTGATTTAGGATAACAAAGGATTCTATCCTTTTGTACACGTTATTTATAATTTTGAAGCATTTTCCTGTGATGTTGCTGTTTATCAACTTGATCCATAGTCCTCTTCTCCAAACCTTGTCGAATGCTTGTTGGAAGTCGATGTAGCAACAATACAGTTTCTTCTTTTGTGCAAACATGATTTCCTTAATTAGATTAATTGGTAAAATATTGTCAAGTGTGGATCTATTTTTCTTAAAACCTGTTTGTGACTCTGATATAATTTCATATTTTTCTGCATATTTCTTAAGCCTTTCATCTAGGATGGGCGTAAATAATTTACTTATGCAGCGCGCGTATGTGACGTCATAAAACTGAACATATTGACTTTCACTAAACGAGGTCAGCTCTTTGTTCTTTATACGCTCATTACCCACGACTTGCATTAATTTCAGAAATCCAGTAGACGATAAGCTGCTATCAGAGGTACTTCATGACCCAGAGAATCGTCGCTATTTACGTTTCCACGCGGATGATGGTACACCGACATACACCATGCAACAGCATTACAGACGCCACCAGGAGCTCTACTGGAATACATACATGCCTCATCTAATTCAGCGAATCGAGGCTGTCACTGGACATACGGACAACACCCCTGCTGATGATGAAGATGATGAATTTCCTGAATCGGATGACGTGTATCGCACATTGTTCTACATATTTGTGGGAATATGTGGGTTCCTGTTTCTGATTCTCATCATTAGTTGCATAGTGTTTATTCGTATGAATGGACGGCAAGGGAAGGGTAAGCTGTCAAAATAGCTGCTATCCAATCAAATGCCGTCGTTGTCACTGCTATGAAGACATTCCAACATTTCTTAACACGCATCACCCATTTTTATCTCACATTTTCAACGAAGTTGAAAAAAGAGATTTTTGGAGACAGGGAACATGTATGTGTCGGCGTCGGCGTTGGCCTCCGGACAGGTTAATCTTTTTAAAATGACATTTGTGTATATTATTTAAAAAAAAGTTTACACAGATGTGTTCATTAGGATGCTTAGGACTAGTCTGCATCAAAATTATATTTCTTTTATCATCTTTCTTGGCCGTGTTAAGGTTTTTTAAAACGACATTTTCACCCACAAGGGGTTATCCGATTAAAAAAACACCTTCACAGATTAGTTCTATACGATGCTTAGGACCAGTCGACGTAAAAAAGAAATTTCAAATTTTTCCCAGATTTTTTCGGCGTTTGAACAGTGATTATTTTACTGCTGATTTGCATGCAGTTTATATCCTGATTATGGTTCTTGGCTGTGTTAAACCTTTTTCAAATGACGTTTACACCCACAAGGGGTAGGCCGATTTGAATAATACCTAGAAAATTTGTTCTATACGATGCTTAGAACTAGTCCACATCAAAAGGAAATTGACTTTGACATTTTACCGGATTTTTTCACCGTTTGAAGTCTGATTATTTTATGGATGATTTCTATGCCAGTTACGTGGCCAGGTATAGGTTTGGGCTGTGTTAAGTTTTCTTCAAATGACAATTACACCCACAAGGGGTTGGGCGATTTGAATAAAACTTCACAGATTTATTGTATACGATGCTTAGGACTAGCCCACATCAAAAGGAAATTGACTGACATTTTTTCCATAGTTTTTTAAAACGGCATTTGCACCCACATGGGGTTATCGGATTTCAGTAAAACTTCACAGATTTGTTCTATACCATGCTTCTGACTAGCCCACATCAAAAGGAAATTGATTTTCTCCATAGTTTTTTCGGGTGTTTGACCTTTGATAAAGTTAGGCCTGATTTGCATCCAGGTTATACGTATTATGCTGTGGCTAAGGTTTTTTCAAAGGACAATTTAATCAGCAAAGACTTGGTTTTGAAAGTTGAAATCTTGGGGATAATTATGCATATGGGCAAGGATGTGCAGGACACATTTGGAATTTCGTTCTGACCCCCCCCCCCTCCGGGCTGGCCCAGGGGTCAAAAGGTCAAAATTAGCCAGTAATTATCGATTGTAATGCAATTCCTCCTAGACCATTTCAGATAGAAATTTGAAACTTTGGGGATAATTGCATATATGGACCGTGATGTGCATGACACCTTTGGAATTTTGGCATAATCCCAGGGTCATGGCCCTGGGAGTTGGAAATGTGGGGTCAAAAATTAAAATTTTCCGACGGTTGTCATGTCGCATATCATCTTCAAGCAAATGATAAGTAGTCTATAGTACAAGGATTTATTTTGAACTTGGGTCAAACTGAGGGTAGGGGCGGGGTCAAAAGGTCAAAAGTGGGCACAAATCGATTGTAGCACAACTCCTAGACCATTTCGCATCCAAATATGTATTATGCTGATTGTTTTTGAAAATGTTTCTTCTTTTTTCAGACTATGAACTTTGCTTATGTTTGGACCATTTGCCTTTCGGTTAGCCCCAGGGTGCCAGTTCTCATTACAAAGACTTCAGATTACTCCTGGGCTGAAAGGCTTTATGGTTCAGTCTCCAAGCTATGCTTGCCAGATGGGTAGAACCATGGGTATTTTAAATCGGCATGTTGATTGTCAAATTTCAAACTGAGACTGTATCCCGTGGTCCATCATATCCTGTGATGTACAATTAATGTACAGTACAGGTAAGCTAATTGCTATCTTCTGATAGCTCTTGTAGCATTTTGGTATGGCCCCAGGGGTAAGGCTCTGGGAGTAGGAAATGTGGGGTAAAAAGATAAAACTCTTCTAAAGGTGGTCATGTCCCATATCATTTTGAAGCCAATAATGAGTCGACTACAGTACAAGGAATTATCTTGATCTTGGGTCAAACTGAGGGTATGGGCTGAGTCAAAAGTGGGCACCAATCGATTGTAATGCAACGCCTTATAGACCATTCCACATAGGAACTTGAAACTTTCGGTATGATTACACATATGGCCATGCACATTGGAATTTTGATATCACCCCAAGGGGCAGGGGTAGGGGAAATGGTGGTGGTAGGGGAAATGGTGGGCAGAAAATACATTTTATCAAATGTGGTCATGCCACATATCATTGAAGCTTTGTAGTTAGTAGATTATTTTGTTCTTGAGTCAATATGAGGGCAATGGCCAGGGGTCAAATGGGCAATCTAATTCTATATATGTACATAGCTTGGACATTATTTTTTCGCAGAATATTTAGTCCTGGGCAGACCGGGTCCTGCGATAGCCGGATCCTGCGGTACCTTAAAAATGCGAGATATTTGTATCTTTTGATACCTCTTGTTAGCTAAGCTCTGCCAAGTTTTTACGCATGTGCAAATTGATTTGAAACTTTGAAACGTGAATTCCCAGAATCGTTATTTCAAGGTATCTATAGTATTCTATACAAGCTGTTGAATATGTTAAAACTAATTTGAATGTGAGCTGTCAGATTAATTTCAAAACATTCAAAAATATGTTTATGAAATTACAGATTCACCACCAACGACATACAATTCGTACGCTTTCGTGACGGAGCTTTCGAATTTCGCAACGGCGCTATGTCATTTTGACAGTGACGCCAGCTAACAAGTGACGAATTTGATTATAACGTCACATACTTGAGTGACGGATCGGATCCGTTCGCTTAAATGATAACACATCATATATGAGTAAACAATTCAATCTATCTATAGAAAGGTTTGTGAGCACTTCTCTTCCTCTAAGTAGGCAGATGAAACACTACCTGGCTTAAAGAATTCACTCCGGGTTCACTCGGAGGTAGGCTTCACTTCCTTGACATCTTAATTTTTATTAACCTCTGACCTGTACATATTTTATGAATCTATTCAATATTCTTGCTGCAATACAATGTCACAAATGCGTCATTACTAGATTTTATTAATTATATATGTAAGGATAATGTGGGGATATAGTGCCCTTGAAAGATTGCTATGACATCAGCAACTCGTAGTTAGGGATTGGGCAACACAAGTCATCCTTTTTAGATCCGATCAAACTATCCGATATGATAAAAAACCGAATAGTTCTACCCCAGATGGACGTCAACTACGTATACCAAAATTTAACAATGATCTGCTAAGCAGTTGGCGAATGATCTCTTTATGCAAAAAAAGTTTTTATCCTTTAGTGGCTCGAATTAAAATTTAAACGCTGAAGAACAATCACGGTATATCAATTCTTAATAACGTTGTTCGAATTGTAAGACACATATGTTAAAGCGATTTACGACTTAGTATTTGAACTTTTAATTTCGGACCAAGAGACATTGATAACTGTTGTACGAATCGTATGTTTATTTGAACTCTGAACTTTTGGATCGAAGGATGATGGAACTCAATTCAAAAGTAAACAAAGACGATTCTGATAAATTAATACTCATTCATTCTTATTTGTTTATGATGAACAAAATAACATATCATACATTGATACTTATGTTAAGGCGCTTCACGAATTAGTATTTGAACTCTGCATTGTTATTATCTTTGTTGAATGTTAAGAAAACTAATTTGAAATAAAGATTGAAACTCTACACTGTTATTGACTTGTCGAATATTAAGGAAAACTAATTTGAGGAAAAGGAAAACCCTAATATGAAGGTATTCTCTAGATTGCGTCCACCATCATCAATATACGCTTGATCATGGTTGATCCAATCCCTGATCTTTCTTTGAGGTTTGATACCAATCACATCAAATCAATTACTTGACCTGCCGTCACCTGCATCAACACTCCTAGAATTACACAGACGAGTCAACTTACTTCATTACTATAGATGCTGTTACTTCGTAATCAGGTTATGATACCGTGAAATATTATGAACCGAGATGAAAAATTACCCTTATTCGATCTGGTCAGTACTGACCACTATTGCCTATCGAATCATTTTTGAACTCAGGGTAGATATGGATCACTGGGTAATTTTCTGCCTTTATAACAGCATATACGACATAGTTAGAATTACTAGTATTTATTCCTGAACCTGAATCTGAAAAAATGGTAATTCTATTGATATACTCCTAGTCACTATTAATAAATACTAGTAAATATAAATATATTAAACCTCAAGATACGACCTGTGTAGAATTGAGATTCTGATGAAACCAGTCAGTTCACGACGGCTTAACGTTGAAAGGATTCTGATGATGTATATGAACACGATATGACTCAAGTTATCATATCGAACTGGGTGCACCCTGACGAACGCGTAACACGAATAAATAAACACGACTGAAATTCACACGCGGATGTAGATAGGTTTACGAGGCTGTAGAGCGACTGGCCACTGGCTGCCAGTAGCTATTGGTGAATAGACCAAGACCGATCTGTAGGTGACCAGAGTCTGGAAAACTGGTCCAGGACTGGTTGGTGAACTGATTGCTGGCGAAGAAGCTCAATGGATAACGCAAAGATACTGACAATAAAGATCTGTAAGACATCAATGGCAGCCAACTACAGAAGACGATGTAATGGCGGCCAGCCGGGAAAGATGATTACTGGCGAAGACAGTTATAATCTAAAAGAAAGTTACTAGCGATCAGGATCTCAAGAAATGTTATTAACTTCACTGATATGAAGAGTCAGCAATGGCGGGCCGATAGCAGATGATACCGCCCACGTGACTAACTAGCAGATTGTTAGCTTCAAACGGGAAAGAATGGCTTATAAATTGTGGTCATTTGCCTATCTACGTCTAGGCAAGGAGATGAGAACTATAAACGTTCTGACGAATAATTCATAACCGCGTCAAGGAATCGAATGAAGGTTGCTGGCGGCCGTGAGTAAACATAATGGTGACACCGACCAGACGATGATTCTCCTATCTGATAATTTTACTTATTAAGCTGGCGTTCATATCTGTTATTTTCACTGCACTACAAACGTTTCACTCATACAGCCAAACCGGTGTATAGGACCGGCGTGGAAAATATATACATGGTGAGACTCTCACAATCATATGATAGCAATACTTGTCGCATATAAAATTCCGTATAGGCCTACATTTATGTCTTCCAAATTGTACAAACATTAGATTAGTAATGAAAACAATTGCATAGGTAATTTTATGGCGTGGCCGTTTGCTATATGCTTAGTGTCGTAATACGACAGAATTGCCTATGCAATGGCTCTTTCCAGATTTAGTTATGCCTCGCCCATCTCCAGCTAAGATCCACCCACACCTAGCTCGCGTTAGGATCGATCGATCCCTGAACTTCCTGACTATTAATTTCCAGAAAACTATGTACAGGTTTAGCTGTTACATATTTTGAAACTAATTTGACTGGGTGCTGTTGCTGCCTATGGCAGCAACAGCCCCCAGTCACATTTCTTTCAAAATATTCAATAGAATGTTTATTACATGGTAAAGACATACAATTCATACAACGTGAATCGTTAAAGACGGACTAAATCGAGTCATTCATAACGTAATGATTATGGCGTCATCTTACACGTCGCGTAGTTGTTTATGACGTCATATGATGGATAGATAAAGTGGAAAGGTGAATGGTTAGCATGGGTGGAAAAATAAGTGGTCTCTGTGTGATATGTGTTTAGGATAGAAGTACAGTATCACCCCATGTATGTTGCGTAAACAATGCTGGCTCGGTAGTTACAATCTAATTAAAATCAATAATAATAATAATAATAATAATAAGAAGAAGAAGAAGAAGAAGAAGAAGAAGAAGACACCTACTCAAGTAACTGTAAATCCGCGAGGTCTGGCCATGAAGAAATAGTATAAGGCCTCTTCTAAAGCGATTGAACACGTGTGGTGCTGATTGAATAAACATTCTAGGTGTAGTCACAGATCAAAGATCCATGCTTGAAATCCCCATAGGTTTACACTAAAAGGTCACCTTGACCCTTAGGATAAAATAAGGTGTGTCTTCTAACATGCTCTTTGAAGTTGCATGAAGAAAGGCAGTTAACTTATGCCAAACATGGAAATTGGACATTTTTACCCGTGAATGACATTCACCCCAAGTGAGATATTAGACTTTTCACTGGAAATTATTTAGCGCTCACAATGTTCTAGAATCTGGCCAGGTTTGAAGCGAATCTGAGGAAAACTCTAGGAGAAAACCTTGTTCAAATATTGCTCCCATAGGTTTACTATGGGAATATGTGGCGCAGAACAGCTGTTTTCTCGAAACCGGTTGGATGGATCAACATTAAATTTGTGACCAACTAAAGTAATTATGAGCCCTAGAGGTTCACCAAATTTCACGTCGATCGGAGAAAAAAATAATTCTGCTGGCCATTTTGAAAAAATAGGATTTAAAAAAACCCGCTTTTCTTCACCATTTGCCATCGTGAGTTCATTTCTTAAAAAACCCGAAAACTGATACTTTTGACCTCACCTTGCGGTGGTAACATCCTCACCAAGTATGGTAGTGATCAGATCAAAACTCTAGGTGTAGTCGCAGTTCAAATATCCATCCTGAAAATCCACATTCATTCCCCATGTGTCCAGATTCAATGCAATGGCGGTCAAAGGTCAAGGTCACATTTAACGTTAGACGACATCAGCAGGACATCAAGGGTAACATCCTACGCAAGTATGGTAGTGATCCGATCAAAACTGTGCGTGTCGTCGTAGTTAAAAAAATCAGTATTGAATTGTAATCTGCACTCCCCCCACTCCCCCCCCCCCCCACCTCCACCCCAAGCGGTACCTCTCCACCTGGGCCTGTGATCCACGGGTGATACAAACATGAGAGGATATCACAGGGTTTCTTCTAATATGTCCATTGACATTTTTTGATGAAGGAGAGTTCATTTCTGCCAGAAAAGAAATCTGGTAATTTTGAAGCCCTTTCACTTGGGTATGTGCCGGCCAGATCAATCAGCTTCTTCAGGCCCCATATGGTAATATCCTTACCAAGTATGGTTGTTACCTGATCAAAACTCTAGTTGTAGTCACAGTTCAAAGATCCATCCTGTTAATCCCCATTCATTCCATATGGCGCCATTTTCCATGCATTGGGTCGAAGGTCAAGGTAACCTTTTAGGTGGGCAAACATATTCAGGACCCCAAGGGTAGCATCCTACCCAGGTATGGTGGTGATCCGATCATAACTCTACGTGTGGTAGCACTTCAAAAATCCATGTTGAAAATCTCCACAGGCTTCCTATGGGACTTTTTTGCCACTCAAAGGTTGGCAGCTGCAAACGTATTGGGCAGATCCAATTCTTTTGAAGAGCACACTATTCAAGACTAGGTAGCAGAAGTTGACCAAGTTTGGAGTTGATCGGATGAACACTGTATGAGGAGATGCGGTCAGAAGTTTTTGAGGAAGAATAAGAAAGAAAGAAGAAGAAGGAAGAAAGATCCTGAGTGATTCTAATAATCTGCGATTGCATAGCAGATTAATAATCGACGGCGACGTTTTAAAGGGAAGTGGCAAATGGTATTGCATATGATCACTGTGAAATAATAAAACGACTACCACCTTTATTTGAATGAGTTGGATTAGGTTTAACGCACATCCTCATATACGATCGTACTGGATGGCAGCACTTTGCATGACCGGGAACCAGGTAGTGGCGCCTGTGGTCCATTGTTCTCTCTTATGCCTGGTGGTTAAAATAGTACAATGTACCAATGTATCGGGATTATGCGAGTAGACCAAGTATTGCTGAGCTAGGTGACTGGCCTGGATGCGTGTTGTAAAATATCTTTTAATGTATGTTGGCGTTTCCTTAAATAATTAACAAGACATTGATCAGTGGTACACTGCATGGTTATTGGTGAAGATTTGGCACTTTATGTTTCCGGGCATTTTAGCATTAGGAATTTAATCAGTAGTCCGAATCTCTATATGATTCCACTGCGTCCTCTTGACATAAGTAAGCATGTGATCAAGTTTAGATCCAATATGGTGAACTCATCCAGAGATAGAAGACCACAGGTGCAGTTAAAGCGAAAAATGAAACGAGATTGGACACTATCAGATATGTGGTTGACTTCAACCCCACGACCTCAATTCTACTGCCTCCACTTGATATAAGTAAGAGTGTGTCAAAGTTTAGTACCAATATGGTGAACCCATTCCGGAATATAAGACGATACTTTGAGTTAAGCCAAAAAACTCAACTGTGATTGGACGCTATCAGCATTGCGTTCTAAAAGGAAAACTTTTCAAAACATTTTGCCAAATCTGCAAGTCATGACAAGCTGCTGTTTTCGGATTCAATATGTAATATAATAGGCCTATGCAAACAGAAAAAGATGATTCTGCACATGCAAAGCGCTCTGTAACGTTCATCTTTTCAAACGCAAGGCAGATAAGCGTTTGACATCACGAACCCACAATAATCCTGCTGCATCCGCTTAATGTAGGTAAGCATGTGTACAAGTTTAGTCCCAACAGAATGAGCCAATTCCAAGATATAAGACGATACATAGAGTCAAGTAGTACATAGCGATTGTTTGGATCCATAGGGTATGTACTTAAGCGATGAGGAGGAATGTGGAGGTAAATTGATCTGGTTTTGGGGGCATCCTAAAGACTTATTTTTGGTATTTTTACCCAACATATAACGTCAGAGGGGTTCCCAATGCCATATTCCTGTTGGTGATAACACATATAAGGCATTAGGAGAAGCAGGATTATATTCCTATTGTCATTATTTCCTATGTATATAATTAATGACATCCACTCACTCCAGTAATGGGGAATTTCCCAATGAACTACTTTTGATGCTTATTCACTAAATATGATGTTAAGGGGGTGGGATGGTATTCCTATAGGAAATATGTACCCACCTGTATAATTGACGCCCATTGTGACTGCGGCTCAGCCAGTCCCCACTTCACAATGTATTGTTGTGTTAAGGGGTCGGATATTAAATTGTATGTGTACCTTTGTTCCTTAACAATGGTAACAAAGAGGGTAGAAGAATAATGCGAAACAAAGGGATTCAATTAGTGGGCAAATCTCGCCCCCCCTCTCTCTCTCTCTCCCCTCCCCCCTCCCTCCCTTATCGGACGTGTATTTTATATGCTGTGAGAATTTAGTTTTTTTTTTTTTTTTGTGGTTATTTCGGGGACGACCGGAAGTTCATCCATAGGCCCCGTGTCACATAGATCTAAATATTTTGAAAACTAAAATAAACAAAAACAAATTTGCTGCTTAGGATGGATGGGTGTGGCATTGTTGGTGTCCTCTAATGTACTGTCCGAAGGCATGTGTGTGTGTGCGTGCGTGCGTGCGTGCGTGCGTGCGTGCGTGCGTGCGTGCGTGCGTGCGTACGTGCGTGCGTGCGTGCATGTGTGTTGTTGTGTTGTTGTTTGGGCTGGGTGTGAAGGGGAGGGTGGGGTGGCGGTGGTGGAGGGGTACCTTTTATTGTGTAAAGATATAACCTGGGTTTTGGTCTGGGGGAGGGCAAAGTCTATGAAATTAAATCTAGAAGGCAAATTAGGCTAAAATTAAAACAAACATATTAAAGAGAGATGCAACTCAAAAGCAACGCTATCAAATCAAGAAGAAATGAAGTTAATGCCATGTGAATAAAAATATCAAGAAACGGGAAAAATTGAACTGAAAACCTAGTGTAAATAAACGAAATATCTTAAGATTAGAAATTAAACTCAGAACCTGTTGCTGTTGAAATAATAAGATCGGTGCGTGTGTTGCATTTTATGGATTTACGGGCCTAGGCGTCGGTGTCGTCAGTCAGGAGGCGCAGGCAGGGAATAGTATCAGCGATATAAAACAAATTTCGGCAGTATAAAACAAAGTTCGACGTTCTAGGATGTTCTTAAAATAGATATCAATTCATTAAAATCAGCACTGGAGAGTGGAGATACAATTTAATTAAACTGGAGACCCATGAAATCCCGGAAAAACAAGACGGCGATACAAAAACCGGGTTCCACTTGTGTTGTGGCCACTATAGTTAATATAGCTAATTAAATGGTTCTCTTGATGAGAAAACTGGACGGCACACACCAAATACTGTTCAAATTATAATTTAAAAAACCACATTAAGAACACAAAGAACATATTATTTAATACCTCCCTTCAATGCGGTCGTCGTCTGCTTCCAGCGCACGCCAGGCCTAGCCTCCTACCTCTCAATCAACATTTAGAGTATGTATGATTACATTACTGTATGATTACTGTATTCTGCGGCTGTAGTAGGAGAACCATCATACAGTTGCAATCAGTCCTTCTTCGCGTTTGCACACTGTGTCTTGTCCTCAACCGAAATACTTAGCTTCCTCAGGTCCATTCTTGACTTGAGTGTACCGGGTCCTGCTTTCTTGAGGTCACCTCGTAGCACGCATAGCAGATTTATGCAATGACGTCCTCTCCTGGCTTTGTATTTGCTGGCTCCGAGTAGGGCGAATTCAAAGGCTCTCTGTGCTGGTGTCTCTTCTGGCATCCTTAGCACATTGCCAAACATGTACCATCTTTGCTGGGCGACTTTTACAGACAGCGGCGACGTGTTACACATCTTATATAGTGCATCGTTGGAAAGTTTGCTGTCTGGCCATCGGTGTCCAGTGATGGTGCGGTGGCAGGCATCGAGTTTGTCTAGAGCTGCCATTGGAGCTGCCCAGCTGTTACAGTTATACAGCATCAAGGATACACAGGTTGCATTGTATAAACGTAGCCTCTTTATCAAGGGCATCTTTGATCTACGAATTTATAGCTTCCAGAAGGACTGGAAAGCTATGCTCCCCATGACGCAGCGTGTAAAAATGTCAGCAGTACTGGAAAGAAGTAAGACCAGAATTTTACAGTTCCTCCATGGTTCGCCGCCACGAAGTGGGTCGTCATTTTCTATAGTTTCATGCTTTGTCGATAGGTATACGTGGGTGAACTCTGTTTTGGATTCATTCATATAGAGATTCTCAATTGTTAGTTTGCTTGCAGCTATTGGGAGAAGTTCGTCAATGGATTTCGTTTCCTGAGATACACCATCGCCCTGTGGGGAGCCGATTGATGTCTCATACTCTACAGACTTCACTCACTTGACTCGTACTCTCAGCTTGGTGTCTGCAAGCAGTAGTCTCACTAGCCGTAGCTCATCTTCATTGCAACTGGCCTGGTGTAGTACATCTAGGAACTTTGAGCGTTTAATTGTGTCGAAGGCTCGTGACATGTCAATGCCGATTTTGTGGAAATCCCATTGTTTGTACATGACTACCGACACAAGCATGCGTTGTTACAAAAAGATATGTGAATAAAAACTATTTAAGTTAACAATTGAAGCCACTTTGACATGATCCGGTGAAGCAATCGATCTTGTCTCGGATGCGGCATAGAGTAACATTTGATAGGATTTTCCGTATGTTGTTGAGGAGCACAATGGGCCGCAGATTGACTGGGGGCCCAGGTGGTTTCTTGGGCTTGGGTAGTGCGATAAGGGTGCCTTGTAGAATTTAGAGTGGCTTGGTTAATAAGAAGCTTTCCACTACAACACCATAAAATCCCTTAACAAATAAATGGACAATTCACTCCAGTACTTTATATGCTGTGGGAATTAGGTCATTGGCAAATCCCCATTTCTGGTGTAGGGTGTGGGCAGCAGCTGGTGCCAATAACTATATAAATAGAAAAATGATTAGAGTAGGAGATTATCATCTGTTTTCATCCAATGCCCTACATTGGGTATAAACTATAAACACCGAAAATAGCGTATTGGGAAACCCGATAACGTCATATATTGGGAATAAACACAAAAAACATTCAAATGACACTAAGATTATAAATAAATCAGCATAACTGATAAAATGGTGCTTAACTTTATTTCCCATACCACTGAAAAGTAGCTGTATTTAAGAGTCATATGCCGGATTTTTAAAAAGACATTAACAAAATGCTCAATGATGATAGTGTGGCATCATGCAGATTCTGATTTAGGACACCCTAAATGCCCGAACAACATCGAAAAACATTATATGTACCCTACTTCCAGGTTAAGCTAATTTTCTACATCTGGCCACTGGACTAAACTGAAATTGAACCCCGACAGACAGACATACAAACAGCAAGGCAGACAGACAGACATACAGACAGACAGACAGATAGACAGACAGACAAACACTTCGATTAACTGAGCCAATTGTTATATATGATATATGCTTAATCAATTCACGTAACAACAGCATTAGCATATATATATATATCGTTTGAATCCTGTATTAACAGCATATAGGCTGGTAATAGAGTAAATCGAATTTTAATGATTTTTCTCAGAATTTCAATCCAAAAGAGAAATTCTTAATTTGGAACAAATTCAAAACCAACTTCCTAAGGGGAAAAGATTTTTAAAGGGTTACTTCTTTTACAGGGTCTTTGACTGATTTGCAATCTGAATAAGTGTGTAAAATCGATGACAAAATAAAGAACAAACCTCAATTATCAATTGTTAACTTAAATAATTTTTATTCACATATCTTTTTGTAATAATATCGTGCAGTCAAAACATTCTCTAATATAACTCTATAAATAACACGATCACTTGAACCTGAATTAATTTTTTCTTCAATATTTTCACATTTCATAAACATATTTTCAATCACCTCAACACATTATGCAAATGGGGGGGGGGGGCGTGTAAGCTATTGTTCTGTCAAAATGATTGATGTTTTTTTTAATACAAATGAGATGACATCACACCATTTTAACCCTGTGAGCCCATAAACTGTGTTAGTGGTGGGCGCTGCCTGTTGACCCATGACCCTGTCTCCTAAGTCGTGCCCTTTATGACAATCGGGTAACCGAGTCCGAGTTCAACTGCCCTGCTTAAAATCCTGTATTTTAACCCGTGTTGAGTGGGGTGTTGGCTTTGACCCATTGAGCTGTTGACCCCGCATAGTATACTGTATGTGTGGGTGCGTGTAGAATTGTTCTCAAACAGATTTCAGAAGTAAAGGGGTGTAAGGTATTGTGCGCGTTCATCAGCTATTGTTCTTCTTTGATGACGTGAGCCCTTGTGTTGGTGGTGGCAGTGCCTCCTCTATACTGTATGTAGTACAGGTTGTTATTGTTATTACAATGATATCGTTCTCTTGGCATAAAAAAAAAATCGATACTAGCGCTTGCCCCCTTTCGCGCTATTGATGTTTACCGATGCCTGGTTAAAAGATTAATGTGTTTTAAGTTCTATACATTTGATTCTGCACTTGATAATACTATTTCACGCGCAATGCTGCTTCTTAATGCCTCATGATGTGTGTGCTGCATGTATCATAGCAACTCCCTTTCGTCAGTATACGTCTCGTGGGCTCCGCACTCACCTGCTAACAATATGAATAACATTCCATAACTTAAGATGGGTTTATTGTATATGTCGTCCCGCTGACAACATAGGTCACATGCCATTACTTGGCAAGACATACACATCATATTTCTAATTGTATACCGCATAGCTACGTATCATGGCATCCCCTTTAGGCAATAGATTACGTAGCATATTGTGGTCAATTCATCTTGGATTTATTATTCAACGTCCACATAGTTCGTGATGTCATTCTCGATTACGTCACATGTAGTCATAATGCATATGAAGTATCTATATCTGTCATATTCCAAAATTTTAATAAACCTCTATATTATGGGGCTTGTTTGACTGCATCCGTCAATAGACCTTTCCCACATTTGCGTATTTTGGGAAAATACCTTCCCGGACTGCATCGCATATACCACTTCCGGCTGGTTGCGCGATAGCCGACGCGCAAACAACATTACTTTACTATGGGAATCAGATACAGTGCACTTTAGGCAGTGCATATGAAAAACTATGTTCATAATATTTTTGAAGTCATACATCATTGGAAAGCTAAGCCAATTTTCTATACATTTCTGCATTATTTTTTATAGTTTTATAAAATTTAATACAGTTGATTGCAATTTTAAAATATCCCCTATTGTCCACTTGATTTAATGAATCTATGTCGAATGGTGTATTTTATATACGCAAATAACTCAGTGACAACGTTACAAAAAAATAATGCATTACTGTTTCGGCAATTGAATGCGCTTTCCAATGATATATGATTTAAAAAATATAATGATTTTAGTTAATTCATAGGAACGGTCTAGATTGCGGTGTAGTTTAGTGCAAAGGTAACTCAACGCGGGTCAGCTGCTTGTTGGTTTAAAGCACACCATAGGCAAGATGAGCGTTATGCATTTTAAACTAACTAACTGTTTTTTCTGGTAAATATTCTAATTCGTATTAAAAGTTGACGGTAGCAAAGGCGGCAACGTTTTTGAAAAATCTGCCACCCACATGTCTAATAGTCCTGAGCATTTTCATATCTCCACAAACAAAATGATTTAATTGTTTTTTCTGGCCACTAGTATTAACTACTCTAACTTAACTGAATAGATGTTTATTTACTCTTGTTGCTGTTTAAAAGACCTGAGCTGTTTGATCGAGGGAGAATTAATATGTTCGGCGCCTGGAATTTGGGACAGGGTGTGAACAAATTGGCATGTGGCCGGGAGAGGGGTATGCCAATTATAAGTTGAAGAGCGTATATTGCGCACGCCCCGCTACTGGCAATTGAATAGAAACTTTCGATAGGAGAAAATGATTGATGCACGTTCGGCGCATGGAATTTGGGTAGTTCAGAAAAAAGGGGTATTTCGATGATATGGTGAATAGAGTAAACCACCTAGATGGTGTATTTTCGAGTGTCAGCACTCATCGCTAACCGAGAGTTTGCTATGAGTTGAGTGTTCAAATTCATCGTAATAAAAACACGTATTCTTTACAAACAAGCACTTGCCGTATTTTAGAGCGAGATGTAGGCCTATTTATCATTATAGAGGTATAAAAAACCCATGTAGTTTGGGCTGACTAGGTAATTTATAGACCTACGCTAAAAGACACTAAAACACGACACCACTCAGATATTAATATCACAATTAAATTAATTTCCACGTTTTACATTATATTTATAAAAAGATATTTTGGTAAACATAAGATTTATTTTCACAAATTACCATATTAATTGTTTTTTCTGAATAATTCAAACTCTTTTTATGCTAATGTGAGATACAATTTTTTAACAAATATGGGACATGAGACGGTTAATAATCACTTTTTAGCTATTCACATTTTAATCATCATATAAAAAATGTGATATTTGTGACAATAATGGCGTCTAAATGTACATCATTAGAACAATAACGCGCATATACACACTGTGAGAAAAATAGCTGCCATCCGCACACCGTGAGAACAATAGCTTACATATGTACACCATGAGAACAATTGTTGACATACGCACACCATGAGAACAATAACGCGCATATACACACTGTGAGAACAATAGCTTCCATACGCACACCAGGGGAACAATAGCTTACATATGCACACCATGAGAACAATTGCTACAATACGCATACCATGAGAAAAGTTGCTGTCATACGCATACCATGAGAACAATAGCTGCCAACCGCACACCATGAGAACAGTAGATGGCATGCGCACACCATGAGAACTATGACTACAATGCACACACCATGAGAAAAATAGCTGCCATATGCACACCATGAGAACAATAGCTGCCATACGCACACCATGAGAACAATAGCTAACATACGCACACCATGAGAACAATAGATGCCACACTGTCAGAACAATCACTTACATACACACACCATGAGAATAATTGCTCCAATCCGATATAATTGCTGTTACAGCTCGATGATTAACTCAGTATCTCGTCATTTGATGATCATTATTATATAAACAGGTGTAAAAAACATAGCGACAAACTTTGAAGAAATGGGTAGAAGTCAATATTCTACAGCCATTAGTGAAACTGATAGAGCCCCCATTGTTATCTTACAACAGACGAACGATGATAACGATGTAACGGCCAGTAATACGTTTCTAAATGACACAATGCTATCGAAGCTATATTACAACAAATGAATGATAATAATGTAATGGCTAATAATTCGTTTCTAAATGACACCATGCCACCTATGTATGATATCGAACCGACGTCGCCAGTGCCGCCGTTGCCAACGTATGAGGAGGATTTAAACCAGTGTGATCCATACTTTGTTGAAACTGATCCAACCAATCAGGCTATTATACAACAGCAACTATGTGACAATGGTGTAATGGAAACTAACTATTCTAAGCTGTGGCTCAATTACATAAGATTAATTAAATCAATATCTAAATTTGGGTGAGAAATGCTCTAGCAGTGAAGAGATGCCGCCTATGTATGATATCGAACCGACGATGCAGGTGCAGCCACTGCCTACGTATGAGGAGGATTGAAACCAATGTGACACACACTTTGATGAAACTGATGATCAGGCTATTATACAACAACAACTATGTGACAATGGTGTAATGGGAATGGAATCTATTCTAAGATACAACTCAATTACATATGATGAATTAAATCAATAGTTAAATTTGGGTGAGAAACTCACTAGCAGCAAAGAATTGTCAGCTATCTATGATATCGTACCAATGACACAGGTGCAGTGTAATAGAAAGTGATTCTATTCTAAGCTGCAACTCTCGTTACATTGTATTGAATTAAATCAATATTTAAATTCGTGCAAGAAACTCTCTAACAGCGAAGAGTTAATTAATAATTTATATCAGACTATAGATTCGTATATCCAGATTGATGGATTGATTTCTACAGTGTGAAGATCCATTCTTATCGGATCTTTTATATAATGACACCACATCGGCTTATAATATACCGACACCTCAGGTTGGTGGTGCTGCCGATTACAACTATAACGACTATATATCCATGAACCTGAGATGCAAATACCATAGTAAAAAATATCACATAGGTACGGAATATATATCTGATAACTGATACGCCTTTAACTCACTCGGAGTTCGTACTGTGTGTGGTACAAAATCTGCTCGATACATATAGCACCCAAATCAGCGTTCAGCAGAATGATCACGTTAGAGTCGAGATTGCGCATCCATCATTGGATATGCCCATCACTATGAACCTTTCCATATGGCATCATTTATCTGCGGAGAGTATCTTAGAATCAGTTGAATGAGTGAATCAGTCTAATACTGACTGCTGCCTGTCTAATGGTTTTACTTTTCACATCTTTCGTGTTGAGGACCACAACTCGTAAGGATACTTTCAGTGGCGATATGCATAGCAGAAATCTAAAACTGCTAAATATGTATTGCGATAATCTAACTGAGTATAGCCACATGAAAAAGTGTATCATACCTGTTTGCATAGAATATCCGTTCTGTTTGCCACTGGTATATTCTTAGGCAAACTATATATCGAGAAGACGAAAAATTACCTGACCACTAAAGAGTGGTGTAAGTTAATTCAAAATAAAATATTTCAAACTCATAAAGTTCGTGAATATCATAGATATTGCGGTATACCTGAACACAAGATTAATAGTACATACTGGCTGATATTTCAGGAGTTCTTCGCCAATGAGTTTTGCATCACTGTCCACTCCGAGGCTCACTCATGAATGTCTATTTCGAGGAAGCATCTCAGATAGTTTACCGTAACTCACTTATGTATTCCGAGTGTGATAACTATATTTCATTAATAGCGTCTATCGCTGCATTTCTAATAGTGCCAAATTACTGCACCGACTGCAGTATTTCGCATAGTAACAGTCATAAATGCACAGCACTCTGTCAATGTTGTATGGGCACAAAATCCGGCAGCAACACATGTCTTTAGCCAGCGAAAAAAAGTCTACAGGCGATATGATAATGTGCGGTGCCTGTAATCATATGTTTTTTAATGTGCAGTGTATGACCAATCACCACGATACAGGTACATCGAGAGGAGTCACCTCATGTATGCGGAATGACTAAATGTCATGCATGTAAGCAAAGGTATAACATTAACGAGGATCATACTATCTATCATAAAGTTATCGAAGTAATACCAGTATCGTTATCTCATGTATGAGCCATGTGTAGTGCTAATGCCGAGATTCAGTATGAATCATATAAAAACACATTATTTACGATTCTGAAACATTTTTTGAGTCTGCCCATGTATTCGATTGTTCCTGCTATGGCGCAAATGATATGATGCCATCTGATAATATTGTCAGTGAACATAAAATTAATCTAGTGGTGGCTAATGTCTGCTGCAATACATGCATTGAGCTGCCACTCGAAACTCAGTGCGCAACATGCCATCATGGCAATGGATATGCTAGGTATCATGGGCTAGATATTATGGACCATTTTGTTCAATGGTTGACACGCGTTAAATCTGGTCGTATGAATAAAAATCGCCAGCGAAAATATGTCTTCACTGATCACCTAGTTATCGCACATAATGCTCATGCCTATGACTCGCTACTAATACCAGTGTGTATGTAAACGGAAAAACCTGCATCTAAATCCCACAAACCTCATCATGCATGGACATTCGGTTCTCACATTCAATATAGGTATGATCCGATTCATAGATTTGCTTAACTTTATCCCTCTATCGCTCTGCATGGTCGACGACACTTTTGATCTTCCTGTGCATAAAGGTATCTTTCCACATCAGCTCAACTCATCACAGTTCTGGGGAAAGGTAATACCGTATCACGACAGGGAGGTATTTGGGATCGATAATATGAAACCAACCAAGCTGACAGTATTTGATCAATGGTATGACAAGCAGAAATCTTAAAATAACACTACAATGTCAATAAAAATCTGTTTTAAGGCACTATTCTCAGAGTCAAAAGATGGGCAAACCCATTCATATCTAGGATAACTCTCGCATCTGTCTGCAATATAGCACACAGGACTGTATGGCTACATCCTAATAGTATTCAGACTCAACCAGGCTACTTTATGAGAGCCAAAGGAGCATATAGCATGATCGTGATCGAGTGGATGGATTGGATTAAGTTACGGTAGGGGTATCAGATCCCTCACACGCTAAATTAGGGTGAGCAAAAATTATGTGATCTTTACGTAAATGGATACGATCCTAGAAAGAAAATAATATTCGAATTTTGTGGATGTAAGTTTCACAGACATAACCATGACTGTTGTCGTCAGAACCGCGCAAACATCTGTACCCCATACAGTAACCAGACGTATGAGGAAGCATGCGCGTCACTACAGTATTGTGTAGTAATGTTCGAATCTCATGGCAATGCGGTGAGAATTATATGGGAATGCGAGTTCAAGTATTTCATGGCTGATACACCTGGCTTAGATGATTTTATCAATAAACTGGATCCGGTGCATCTCATATCACTGCAAGACACTCTATTCTGCAGGAGAACATATGACTATGCTTGGAGGTGGGTGACAATGTTAAACTAGGGTATCTAGACTGCATTAGCATGTACCAATCTCAAATGAAGAAATGCCGTTTTCAAGATACGAGGTAATGAGTGGCGATGATTTGATTGGTAAGACAGTGCACAATTTCTTCGGTCATATTATGTATAACGTCCTTCCACCACATAATTTATATTTTCCCGTGTTACCTTCGAAGATAAATGAATGACTCATGTTCGTCCTTTGCTCAGAATGTGCGAAGTTAGGCCAGACTAGCAAATGTAATCACACACGAGAACAGCAATATCTACGAGGTACACATACATCTCCTGAGCTGCAGCTCACCAGTCGTCATGGCTATCATATTAAGAAGATATACGAAGTCTGACATTATCCAGAGTCATTGCAATACAATCCTGCACTGGTTAATGAGGGCTATTCTCTGAATATATTAAATTAGAAAATTAAACAGGAAAGTAGCGGGTATCCAGACTGGGTCTGTTGCGATAGCAATGGAGACAAATATATACATTGAGTACTATGAGCAAGAGGGTATCCATCTCGATTGTGAGAGGCTATCTAATAATCCACCTCTATGCTTCGTCGCGAAATCGGCAGTGAATATTATTTAGGGAAGATTCTCGCTATGAGCACAACCCAAGAATGAAATGGTATCAACACAATCATGTTTTCAGTAAAACAGTCAACAATATTTTCTTTCTCAACGAAAATTTATTAATGGTGAAGAGTACTAAGAGACTCCATTGAATACAAACTACTATCACCACTTTTGTAATGGCCTATCATCAAGTAATGCTGTACAAAGTCTTATCACGTTTCGATCGACACATTGGATGCCACGATACCGATAGCATCATTTTTAGCACTCATGATGGTGAGTCGACCAGCCGGGATTGTGGTGGGTATCTAGGTTTATAGACCTATGAAATACCCAACGCTTATGAGCTAACTTATTTATGCACTCTCAGACCCCAAATCTGCAGTCTTGAGATGAACCGAATCGATGATCCATCTATTGTAGAACATGTAGCAAAGGTCAAAGTTTTAACTCTTGGTATGGAGAAATCGAAGCAAGTAAACTTCGATGTGATGAAACAGCCGATTGAACAAATTATGAACGATGGTGAAATCACAGATGATAACATTGTTCATCTTCAACCCGTCCAGGATCACGCGTGCACGGATGGATTTCATATTCGCTCTGTTAATAGTAGCGAGATCTTCAGACCCATCTTCCAGAAACGTATTTTGAAGTTGGGGGATCCATCCTCGGTTCTGTGTGAATATAGACATTAATGCGATCCATGTATCGATACATAGATGTTTATACACGTTATATAAAAGATCAATTTTTGGATTGGGGAGATGAAAAAACAAAACCAACCAAAACCCCCAACAAAACACGCTTATGTAGATCTATCTTGGATGTGCGAATCTAAAGAATGGTAATATATTTAATATAATAGTGAAAATGACATTGCGGTCTTTAGTTCTTGCACGAATGCATATATGTATTTCTAAATAATAATGTAGTTAATGGAAATATACTGTCATTATACTGTAGGGTTGATTGTGAGCTTTTACGTTGCTGTTGTGCTAAATTTCATTTAATTATGTTGCAAGAAATGAGGATATCCCGTTTTAAATGCCATTTCGATAGCATCATTGTGTATTGCAACTTTCAGAAAGCTTTTTACTAAAACACTAAAACACAAATATTCGATGGATTGAATGCGAATCAAAGTGCGCCATGCTAATATTCATCACATTTTAAATGGGGGTGAAGTGGAAATTTTAGGAAAAGAATATTTTTTCGTAGACAGTTATTCCCATGAGACGTCTGAAGTCTTTACACAGATGTTGGAAAGGGTGTTTGTAATGTTTTCAGCTCAGAAAACATTTAACAAGAATCCCCTTTAAATCGAATTTTTCTATGGAAGAATTGTTTGCAAAAAACACAGACACATAGTAGAGAGCTAAGAATAGCTGGTTATGTTGTTCATGAAATCTGGGATTGTTAGTTTAGAAAAAATCCTTAACACAAAATCTGAAGTTGGAAATATTAATTCTGATTTAAATTTCCATGCCCCTTTAATACAACGAGATGCCCTTTATGGCAGTAGAACCAATGCCTTGAAACTATATCTTTAAAATAGACAATGAGAAAATCCGATTTGTAGATATCTGTTCATTATATACTTATGTATGTACAGTGTTTGAATATCCATTAGACTATCCTCAAATCAAAGTAATAAAACATATTTCATTTGATTAACTGTATCTTGTTACTGTTAATGACTGTCCCACCTTCCACCTGGACCAGAAATACCACAGAATTGCCAGATCTCTATCTCATGGTGGGGGAATTTCTATGTATAAATGCATGCGTAGTCCTTTGCAACACAAAAGAACACATAGCGCCATACACCAGAAGAATCATATTTTAGCACCAAAATGTGCTGTCAGTACGATAACTACTTTTTTTCTCCCATAATGTAAGCAGATGCCTTCATATGATCATATGTTTATATTCTCACCTAGTAGCGCATTGAGGAGAATCATATGGTTAGAGGCCCCAAAACTGAAAATATTCAACTATTGTCATGATGTCCAGTCTAAAGAGCCGCAATTTAAATAGTTCTTATTAAACTTAAGATTATTTTCAATTTCTGCTATTAGAAATCATTTTAAATTGTGTCTGGTTAATTCTTATCCATATGTACAGATCTATGCGCATGATCCTCGTGCACAGCTAGACAGGCACCATTCAGAATACTGGAGCAATGTGATCATGTGCATGTGTTTACTGGCCTCTACAGTAAAATCCAGTTCATAAATAACGTAATATGCTTTCAAAACCTAATAAAATGCGCTGTATTTGAATATAAACAGATTGGCAATGATACTATTGTCTAAGTCATAGTGATTGTGTTCAAATTTGCAGCAGTGCGTTTTATTAAGTTTTGAAAGCATGTTAAGTTATCTCTGTGCTGGGCTGTGTATTGTGTCTGTATGTGTTTACACACTTAATATGAGTTTCTACGATCAGATGGATTGTACACTCTGTTGTGCGACGTGTACTGAACTAATTGTACAATCTATAAGATCGTGGAAACAGCTTTAATAGCCTTCCCTGTCTTTCATGATCACCTATGAATAAATCATTTAAAAAAAAAAAGATGCTTTGTATTTGAAATGAAAACCATGTTACTTTCTAAAGCTGTCTTCAGCATGGCGATTATGTTCAAAATACAAAACGTTTTTATTTCGTTTTGGAAATGAGTTGTTTGAAGTGTGCTGTATGAGTGTCTGTATCCATGCATATGTTTTCAGGGGACATGGTTTAAGGCAGATAATGATAGAAAAATGGATATGTAAAAAGTTTCATTCTATCTAAAAAAGCTCATTTTAACAGGTCAATTCACGTTTGTGTACAATGACATCATTTTTATCAATATTTTTAACCAACTTTAAAATATCTTTATATTCTTACCCACGAGCTCTGTGGTGAATATAGAAGACACATAATTCCCCGCATTTACTAGACCAGACACTCTGCAGCATACTATTATTATATGCACAAATTTTCAAGACATTTCTTAAATGCGCACATCTTTGAACCCTTTTTGAGGAAAATAACTAGCCAATGTTCACCAGATTGTGTATGCCTTTCTGTGTTAACGATTAGAAATCATGGGTTTTCAGAATCGTGTCAAAAATACCTCTAAAAACTACTTAGCAATTCTGTCACATGCTTAATAAATGTTCTAAATCAGATGTGAAGAGCATTTTTAACATTCCATTCAGAATCTATTTCAATTACATTGCCACATTCAGCGTAAAGGACAATATACCTTGGTCTCTGCCAATGCATGTTTAAAGTTGAATTGAAGTCATAGACTACCTTGTTTTGTGGGGTGTGTATGTTCTCCTCATGCAATGTTGGATGTGAAATCTTGTGCAAAAAACCCCAACAACAAACAATACCCATCTGGATAATCAGTAATGCTAATGCTGGGGCCTCTATTACTAAATAGGCTACCGGTCCCGTTAAACTGTGTCATGTACGATCTTGTATAATTCACATGCTTTTCTGCCATAAAATTACAGCTTCTGAGGATACATGACTGCCATTCGAATAACATGCAAAATAGTTGTTGTTATTATGATTGAAAGCATAGTTTTCTACCAAATCGTCTGTATATGCAGTATTACCAACTAGACCCGCAATTGCACCTGACGGTAATGTCACTATACTGTCATTATCTACGTTATAAGATAAAGATGAGGCCAAAATGGTAAATATTTTAACCATAGCCCGCTTAATCGGATATCTTTGCTGGAGTCTTCAATAGTGTTATGTCATGGGCCATTATCAGTTCTGGGGTTGGTTTTAGTTTCCTAATATTGAATGTGGCATCACCAATCATAACTGTATATATCCCATCTTGGTGTCTGGTACTATTAGTCTCACGAGGCGCAGATCATCTTCATTGCAAATGGTCTGGCATAGTACATATAGAATCCTTCAGTGTGTCGAAACCGCATGACATGTCTATGCTCATATTTTAGAAATCCCAGTGTTTGGACTTGGCTAATAACACAAGCATGCATCGTGCCCATACAATATCTGTGCAGCGTGTCTACGCTTAAAGCCTCTTTGACATGAAATCATAGTTCTTATTTCGGATGCGGCATAAAGTAACATTTGACACTCCTTCCCATCCGACATGCAAGGATTTTTCAAGGATTCAAATCAATCAGTCAAAATTACAGTGATTTATTACCTGGGACCTAGTTCTCACCATGATCACATAAGAGTAAGACCAGAGAAGTCAGTCAGACACAGACACAGATATATGTGCATTATCACCACATTTATAGAAAAATAATGCTTGATTTGAGAATGTAAAAAAATTATTCAGTAAGTACTACGATTATACATTGACGATTATATGTTTGCTAATATAGAAAAATTATCGAGCTACAATATCATCAGCTGTATTCGAAAATTTAACAAAACTACAGAATTCGTCAAATAAAAAAATCAATCACATACATGAATTGGTTATGAGGTAGTTGATTATGACAACATATGGTGGATAGATAAATAAATAAGGAAAGGTCCATTGAATATCCCTGATATAAAACAGTGTATGAAGCAATCCAACGTGTGTATTTTTGAAAGAATTACAACAAACACTAGCATATGTGGCATACACCAAAACAGTCACATGTACGACAGCCACGCGACAGAATAGACAACAAAAACAACATATGTTTTATGCATTTTATTTTATTAATACTATTGCAGCAATACGAGTACCACATTACATCACTAGTAAGGCAATTACGTGTATTATTAACACTATTATTAATACTATTATTATGATTATAATATATATTACTACGAATATGCTATTACATCAAACACACAATATTACTAAGAATACACTATTAAAACAGTGCTAAAAATATATTATTAATATAATTACGAGTACAGAACAGTATTACATCGATAATAGGACTAATATCTATAAGTCACTTCACTAATACAGAATCTAAACCTATGTGAAAAACTCTTTGACATTCCACAGGTACAGTTTATCATATATTAAGTCTACTATGTCCTAAACTAAGATGTCGCACACAGATATTACAGATTGGAGCTATGTTTGTACTGTATAATTATTTAGTTCTTTGTCATATTCGGTAGTGTATATCTGTTGTAAAGCCTCTTCCATGTATAGGTTGGCGTTGTCTAATGGATTAAAGTTATAGTCAATTCCTAAACAGGGATGTTGTCATTGACTCAGCTGATTCAACTCGCCACCGTAACAGTTTTGTTCTGCCAGATTTTTCATCTTCGTACTCAACATACACGTGAATAGTCTCTGACTAATCTGTTGATCTGCATGCAAAGGACAGTAATGATATGATACACCACGATGCATGGTCTTACAATACTGACATAGTATCATTTCATCATCCAGATTTAGTTGATTTAGTTCGTCCATGCAGAACGCTGTATCCGAGTGAACACCATATATCACATGTGGACAGAGAAGAATCAGTGTTACAATCATTGAGATAGCCATCTGAAACCAGTGTACTTAAATTATTACTGTCAGAATATGGCAGTATGGTAGACATATTCAGAATTTTGACTCACTGTAAAAGGTTTGAGGCAGGATTTTGGAAAAGAAAGCAGCAGAGTTCTGTTTCAAAACACACCACTCCCAGTCTGACAGGTACAGGCCATAACGTACATTGGCCTCAAGATCAGGTATCATATGCAGTACATGCTTCAATGCTTATATATTCACCATGTTTAGTAGGATAGCCTTCACGACAAAACTCTCGGAGATCAATACAGCAGTTTTTGCCAATGCGGATTATTCGAGCCTTTCGAAAATTTCCATGATCACAGCAATAGAGGGCCTGGGTTATATACTTCGAATATCGATCAGCCAGCATTATGCATGGATAACGAAATGAAGAGAGTGATGCGTATTTATACATGTGTGTTATTGGAAGCAATAGCTGCCATCCGCACACCATGAGAACAATAGCTGATATTTGCACATCATGAGAACAATAGCTGCCATACGCACACTATGAGAACAATAGCTGCCATACGCACGCCATGAGAACAATAGCTGTCATACGCATATCGTGAGAACAATAGCTTCCATACACACACCATGAGAACAATAGCTGTCATACGTACATCGTGAGAACAATAGCTCCCACACACATACTGCGAGAGCAATAGCTGCCATACACACACCATGAGAACAATAGCTGCCATACACACACCCTGAGAACAATAGCTGCCATATGCACACCGTGAGAACAATAGCTCCCCTATGCACACCGTGAGAACAATAGCTACCATACAAACCCCGCGAGAACAATAGCTGCCATCCGCACCTCATGAAAACAATAGCTGCAATATGCATACCGTGAGAAAATGGCTTCCAAACACACACTGTGAGAGCAATAGCTGCCACCCGCACACCATGAGAACAATAGCTGCCACGCGCACACCATGAAAACAATAGCGGTCATCTCAACACTGTGAGAACAAGAGCTGCCATCCGCACATCGTCAGAACAATAGCTTACATATGCGTATGACTGTTACAGCCTGCTGATTGGATGTTTGTGAGAACAATAGCATCCATATGCGTATGCCCGTTATGGCACAGTGACGGTGAGGTATAACACTACATAATATGTTTTCACATACATTAACCATAGTTCATTGTCATTATCGTCAATCGCCTGAACTAATTCTTGTCTTGACTAAACCCGGTCGGCTAAATTTCAACTGAAATAAATCCTGTCTGGACTAAGCCCCGTTGGCTAAATTTTGCCTGAACTAAACCCTGTCGGCTGACTTTCATCTGGACTAAATCCTGTCTTGACTAAACCCTGTCAGCTAAATTTCATCTGGACTAAATCATGTCTGGACTAAATCCTGTGGGGACTATATCCTGATAACCATTTGGAAAGACTGTGTCACACATATACAACATTAATAAATTAACCCCTTCATCCCAGTCACGCGTACTTTCGTGACAATACTTTTTGAGCATCGACTTCAAAGTCAGGTGCATCCTTTCTAACGCAACTTGTGATTCAGTATGGTATGCCATAGACATAATGTGTTTGATACTCAGTTCTTCACAAACTTGGGCAAATACATTAGATGTGAAATTTGACCATTGGTCTGACAGGATTTCACGTGGTAAGCCAAATAGCGTGAAGAACTTAATCAAGGCTTTTATTACGTTTTTTGCTGTAATATTTCTCAGTGGTACAGCCTCTGCAAACCTTGTAGACGAACACATAATAGTAAGCAAATATTGTTTTTGTGATTTTGTTTTAGTTACTGGTCCTACAACGTTGATGGTAATCTTTTCAAATGGCAAATTAAATGGCGGTATTGGTATTAATGGCGCTGGAGTGATGGGCTGATTTGGTTTGCCGACTAATTGACATGTATGGCACGATTTACAACATTTTGCCACATCGCCGTGGATTTTAGGCCAATAGAAATTACGTGTTACGATTGCAGTGGTCTTTTTTCGTCCAAAATGGCATCCACAATTGGGACCATTGTGTGCCTTTTCGAGTATCTTAAAACGATATCCGAGTGGCAATACTATTTGTTCGACCATCATTGACACATCGTTGGTTTTTGCGTTACGTGGGGTATATTTTCGTCTAAGGATATCGTCCTGCCACCAGTAACAGATCCGATGGTTAAGACGTTCCTCTTCATCAGCTACGAGAGGACTGACATGTCGTAACTCTTTATCCTTCGCTTGTAGACGAGCTAGCTCCACAGAGCTGAACTCCAGTTTGGGGTCGTCAACAAACGTGACGCACTTATAAGTGTGTTTTGGTGTTGATGTGCCTTCACCCAGTCCCACTATCACGTCATCTGTTCCTTGTCTTCGGCTCTGGCTACGTGTAGCAACACATAGAGGAGAATAGTTGAAATCCACCTCAACTCCAACATAATCTGTTATTGGGATATCAGACACAATAGGCAGTACACTGGGTGTAATGTTTTTACACTTTACCTGGTACATGATACAATGCTGTTCTGATGATTTCTTACTCTTGTTAGAATTAACATAAAGTTTAGCAAGATCATTGCCTAATATTAGAGATATACCTTTGATTGGCAATTTATCTTTTATCCCTATTTCAATGCTGTATTCTAATTTATCCGTGCATAGTTTTATGGTGTGTAATGGGACTTTTAAGTACTCCAAACCTACGCCACGGAGGAGGACACTTGTCCCAGTATAAGACTCATTTGAGAAAGGGAGGGTACAACTCAGAATCAGAGATTGATTGACCCCTGTATCTCGTAATATTGTGACAGGTATATGTGCAATGCTTTTTCTATTTACAAGTAAGCTCACATATCCTGTCAAACAATAATTAATATAATCCCTGTCCACTCTGGGATAGTCTGACTCATTGACTATTTCATCGCGTCATGCTTTTGTATTATCAGAATCTGAATCATCTACATCATTATTGCTAATGACCATGGATGTTTTGGTGTTTGATCTTTTAAATGTATCCTGTGGTTGTGTACATGTGGTAGCATAATGCCCCGACCCACCACATCTGTGGCATTTAACTCCACTAGGAGAATGATCTCGTCCATTGCTCGAATTAGATTTGGAATTCTGAGATGGTGAATGTTCGCGATGACTATTATTGTTGTCTTTGTTTCGAAAATGTTTTTTGTTATTTCCATCATTTTGCTTGTAATTACTTGGCTTCACTGCCTTGCCATTTGACCCGGCAACTTTGTCTCGACTGTTTTCAGCATTAATGGTGGAACCATAACGAGATGAGCGATTCGTTACATTGAAATGTTCAACCAAATCGGCTGCTTCCTTAACAGTTTTGACGTGTCGTTGATTGTCAAGGTACTTACGTTCTGCATGAGGAAGAGTTTGTCTAAATTGTTCGAAAAGCATTAAGTGGTATAACTGATCGAATGTTGTTACAGTCTCAGACTTAAGCCATCAGGCAGCTTTGTTGAAGCTTTTCCCCAAATTCTCTGTACTCTGGTGACCGTGCCATTTCTTCTAAAAACCTGACGGTTAATTTCCGGTATTTTAGAAAATGATGCTAACACAGCAGCACGAATCTTATAATAGTCATCACGATCTCGTTCTGATAGACTATTTTCCACCTCATGGGCACGGCCGTACAGGGATGTTCGTACAAGTGTAGCCCAATGAGGGTGTGGCCACCCAAAATCATGAGCCATGAATTCAAAAGCAACGAAAAACGCATTAGAATTTTGAGCATTAAACTTGGGAACTGCTTTATGTTGATTAGCAACGCTGAATGTAGGTGTATGTGGTATATTGTTATTACGCCTGCCATTCACATTGTAAGCGTTGTTCATCTGTCTTAAGCCTCTGTTCCTCAGTCTTACTTTCTTGACGCTGTAAGTCCATCCTTGCCATCTCAAGCTGCATACGTAATTTGTCATCTTCAGAAAAGACATCTAACTTGTTTGAAGACTTCCCACAATCCTCTTGATTTGGATGATATTGATCAAATGGTTTAATCTTAGGCCTTGCACCCCCTGTTGGTGGGTCATGTGGAGGAAGTGACTGAGCACCGGAGACCATTTCCTCAGAGGTGTTATTTTCGTCATCTTCATCTTCCCCATCAAATATGCCTAAGTTATCTAAACCACTAATTGTGAATTGTATTGATTCAGATTTTTGTATTGGATTTGGTGGTCCAAGACCATAACGAGTGCAGATGGCTGACAAGTATTTTCCCCAAGTGTTTCTAGCCATACTTTAGATGGTTTGTTACTAAAGCCTTCCAGAAATTCATCCATATTTAGTGATTTGTGAGGCAAGAAAGATAACTCGTATATACCTAATGTATGTTGGTGTATAATTATTTCCCATATATAATAACAGTAATAATAATACCAACAATAATAATTAATATTTGTGAATACAATTTTCACAAATTAAGCTGTCTGGCTAATGGTTATGAAAATTGTTTTGATAAATCATATATATATATATATATATATATATATATATATATATATATATATATATATATATATATATATATATATATATATATATATATATATATATATATATATATATATATATATATACGCGTCAGCACGTACTACCCATAATACTACGCCGTAGTAAAATATCGTAGGCGAAACAGACAACGATATGTGCTAGGCGATTTCAGTGTCTACCGACCAGGCGCGTGGATTGAATTAAAAACGCGTTGACATAAGATCGTGACATTTAGCATGTAGAAAACTGTATTTGTTTTGGCTACTAAATGTCTTCAGTAAAACAACGTGTACGTCCGATTATGTATTCGACGATTCGTATCATATTTCTCTTAAACTTAACCTGACCAACGTTTTGAAATTCTATAGAAACTCTATAGACGCGTGTACTTAATTATAATTATTAAATAACAATACAAGTCAAAGGGTTAGTTATTTCCGTTGTCGTGGATACTACATGTGGGTAGAGAAATATACAATAACACCACATATCTGCGGTACCGCTTTGCCGTCTTGTTTCCTGGAATAGAAAATATGTCAAAGTCAACCAGTAAAGTCGGTCAAAAGTCAAATTTATATAATTTAATTCTAAAATTAAATTTTGAAATCTATTTAACTGAACATTATTTTTTAGATAATTTTGAGAATTAATATCAAACTAATCCCTCAGAATTTAATTTTCGCTATGGACGTAAAGATAATGTGGGGATATAGCGCCCTTGAAAGATTGCTATGACGTCAGCAACTCGTAGTCTAGGGATTGGGCAACACAAGTTATCCTTTTTAGATCCGATCAAACTATCCGGTCTGATAAAAAAAACCCGAATATTTCTACCCCAGATGGACGTCAACTACGTATACCAAAATTTACCAATGATCTGCTAAGCAGTTGACGAATGATCTCTTTATGCAAAAAAAGTTTTTATTCTTTAGTGGCTCGAATTAAAATCGAAACGCTGAAGGATAATCAAGTGATATCAATTCTTAATAACGTTGTTCGAATTGTAAGACACTTATGTTAAGGCGATTTACGACCTAGTATTTGAACTTTTAATTTCGGACCAAGAAACATTGATAACTGTTGTACGAATCGTGTGTTTAACCATGTACCCTGTATTCATTAGTATTTGAACTCTGAACTTTTAGATCGAAGGATGATGGAACTGAATTCAAAAGTAAACAAAGACGATTCTGATAAATTAATACTCATTCAATCTTTTTTGTTTATGATGAACAAAATAACATATCATACATTGATACTTATGTTAAGGCGCTTCACGAATTAGTATTTGAACTCTGCATTGTTATTATCTTTGTTGAATATTAAGAAAACTAATTTGAAATAAAGATTGAAACTCTACACTGTTATTGACTTGTCGAATATTAAGGAAAACTAATTTGAGGGAAAAGGAAAACCCTAATATGTAGGTATTTTCTAGATTGCGTCCACCATCATCAATATACGCTTGATCATGGTTGATCCAATCCCTGATCTTTCTTTGAGGTTTGATACCAATCACATCAAATCAATTACTTGACCTGCTGTCACCAGCATCAACACTCCTAGTCAACTTACTTCATTACTATAGATGCTGTTAATTCGTAACCAGGTTATGATACCGTGATATATTATGAACCGAGGTGAAAAATGACACTTATTCGATCTGGTCAGTACTGACCTCTATTGCCTATCGAATCATTTTTGAACTCAGGGTAGATATGGATCACTGGGTAATTTTCTACCTTTATAACAGCATATACGACATAGTTAGAATTACTAGTATTTATTCCTGAACCTGAATCTGAAAAATGGTAATTCTATTGATATACTCCTAGTCACTATTAATAAATACTATTAAATATAAATATATTGCACCTCAAGATACGACCTGTGTAGAATTGAGATTCTGATGAAATCAGTCAGTTCACGACGGCTTAGCGTTGAAAGGGTTCTGATGATGCATATGAACACGATATGACTCAAGTTATCATATCGAACTCAACGAAGTGAAGTGGGTGCACCCTGACGAACGCGTAACACGAATAAATAAACACGACTGAAATTCACACGCAGATGTAGATAGGTTTACGAAGCTGTAGAGCGACTGGGCACTGGCTGCTAGTAGCTATTGGTGAATAGACCAAGACCGATCTGTAGGTGACCAGAGTCTGGAAAACTGGTCCGGAACTGGAACAGCCAGGCACCGACTATCTGACGATCAGCCCTGTTCACCAGGGTTGGTGAGCTGATTGCTGGCGAAGAAGCTCAATGGATAACACAAAGATACTGACAGTCAAGATCTGTAAGACATCAATGGCAGCCAACTACAGAAGACGATGCAATGGCGAGCAACTGGGAAAGATGATTACTGGTGAAGAAAGTTAAAATCTAATAGAAAGTTACTAGCGATCAGGAACTCAAGAAACGTTATTAACTTCACTGATATGAAGAGTCAGCAATGGCGGGCCGATAGCAGATGATGCCGCCCACGTGACTAACTAGCAGATTGTTAACTTCTAACGGGAAAGAATGGCTTATAAATAGTGGTCATTTGCCTATCTACGTCTAGGCAAGGAGATGAGAACTATACACGTTCTGACGAATAATTCATAACGGCGTCAAGGAATCGAATGAAGGTTGATGGCGGCCATGAGTAAACATAATGGTGACACCGACCAGACGATGATTCTCCTATCTGATAATTTTACTTATTAAGCTGCCGTTCATACCTGTTATTTTCACTGTACTACACACGTTTCACTTATACAGCCAAACCAGTGTATAGGACCGGCGTGGAAAATATATACATGGTGAGACAGTAGCTGCTCAACTTAACATTTCGTGATACACGACATCACATTGCGAAAGCTAGCTACTGAATGACCCATTGAAGTAGCCTTCCAACGCACGTACAGCTGATTGTGACCCATATGGATCACGCGGATATGAAATAGTATGGTGTGTTGACACCCTTAATGTAATTAACAATTATCAACATAGATTTCATAAATATTTTACACAATGAAATATATATTGATTATAACATAAGCATACTAACCATTTCAATTATCTAATACATTAAGTATTATGTAAATTCCATCATTGTAATATCAATTTCCATTAAATCCCTACGGACATAGTTGATTGACGGGATAAATTACTGAAACTGACAAGTAAGCAGGCAAAATTAGATGTCATTCTGTCTAACTATATTGTAGCGAGGTTAGGGCATTAAATAGCTTGTGAGTTGTATACTAACATATTGAATGATAATATGATTGCTATTTATGATCTCACAATCATATGAGAGCAATACTTGTCACAACTTGTCCGTCTATAAGATAAGTCAGATCATTTTCTCAAATGATCTCAAGTACTATGTTCATCTGAAATCATTGAACGGAATTCCTTTCACAGAATTCTACCAGCATGGACTTCAATACAGATACTAGAGAAATTGGTACTTTAGATTTTCTAAATAAATATTTCTTATATTTATACATAAATTATAATTTCATTTTAATACTGTTATAACTAATTCTGGTATTAAATATTTTTTAAATGGACAAAACCTGAACCGGAAATTTAAAATATTTCTCTTTATGTCAAATAAATTAACATTAGGCCTATCTTAAATACTATTTTGGCCAATATGTTTTCTCCTTCACCCAAACAAGAATTTACTACAGCAAGTGAAGTCGCTCCAGTCTCTGCAGTTCCAACAGGGGCAATGTTTGAAAATAAAATGTCTAAAGTCAAATATTATTTTAATCAAATATTCAATCCACCTTGACACTACAGAACATATTTTGAAATAAATTGAGCACCAATTATCTCCCTTATGATAAGATAAACAAAAACACAAATAGACAAACAAACTTTATCCTAGTATAAAACAAAACGATAGCTCATTCTCTGGTTTAACTTAATAGCAATTTGGATTTTATACAAACACTACGCACACCGTATATATCCTGTAAGCACAGATTCTAGGTCTAAATCTTGTTCACAATAAACAAACCATTTAAATTCCTGAATCTAAAAAAGAATCAATTTCGATCACAAACTCTATAAATGACCACTCTTTCTTCAATTAAAATAAGCAACAAACTTCTCGCATTCAACACCAGTTATACAAGCCAAACACGTCACATATTCCTAAAACTGACCATTAAACAAGTTATCACCTCTTCACACGTTGTTTCTTTCACAGGCAGGATATACTACTAATCATCCTGTACTATGACCAAGATAATTGTTGGATTTCTATAGCCGTCATATGATCGCCATCATCACTTAACTATGGTTTAAATACAATGGTATATGTAGACAATCCGTACCAGTTAATCAGTACCATTTTTTCTGGCTATTACGTAACACAGGATTGGGTAGTCCGTACCATACAATTGGTTAATCCGTACATAGTAGCAGTTATTCTGTCCCACATTGATTGGTTATTCCGTACCTTCTTGCACTGGACTGTAACACTATGGTACATAACACCGAATCAAGTGGTATGGAATAACTAATGCTGGGTACGGATTAACCAATTTTGTGTTACAGAATATCTCCCATGATAACGCAGGCTACTGGCCTGGAGCCATAACTAAAATACTGGAATCGATGGAATCATCAGCTACCAGCACCATAGGTGTTCTTAAAACCAACCAAACTAGGTATACTGACGACCTTCTAGTAGTTAAGCTGACAGCAGAGCAGAAAGCGTTATGGCTGTGCATCTATCAAAGTGGCCAAAGTAAAGACTGCACCAAACTATGCCTGGTGCGCAATAACATTCTGCACCACATTAGAGAATGCTTAAAAGATCTTGATATTCAACCAACAGACTCCATAGCAGATGAAATCACTGCCACGGATGACTGCCACAAAATGTTTCGGTTAACCCGAGCCATGAGAGTTACTGACTACACACAACCACTAACTGTACACAACTCTGAAGGACACTTTATTGGGACTGACCAGGGAAAAGCCGAGGCGATTCGAGAATGGTTCAAGGAACAGTTCACTGACAACGATGCTGAGCCCTTGCACCTGTTCTCAGAAGACCACAGGCCATTACAAACACCAATTAAAACAGCAGAAGTTGAGACGGCACTTAAAGCCCTGAAAAATGGACGTGCATCTGGACCTGATGGCCTGAGCAACGAACTATTATCTCAAAACCGATCACGCACCTAATCAATTCAGCTTTTATACACCACCTTCCAATCGACGCTTTAGGCCAAGGCACCCTTATCTCTCAAGCCCAAGAAGCCTCATGGCCGCCCCAGCCAATCTATGGCCCATTGTGCTCCTGAACAACATATGGAAAATCCTATCCAATGTTACTCTATGCCGCATCCGAGACAAGATCGATGACTTTTAAGTGACTTCAAACGTGGATGCAGCTACGTAGACATTGTATAGGCTCAACACATGCGTGTGTCGGTAGTCATGTGCAAACACTGGGATTTCCACAAAATGGGAATTGCCATGTCACGAGCCTTCGACACAATGAAACGCTCAAAGATCCTAGATGTATTACACCAGGCCAGTTGCAATAAAGATGAGCTACGACTTGTGAGATTACTGCTTGCAGACATCAGGCTGAGAGTACGAGTCAAGTCAGTGAATTCTGTAGAGTTGGAGACATCAGTCAGCTCCCCACCGGGAGATGGTCTATCTCCGGTGCTTGCCACCTGTTACCTTGCTGCTGCATTGAAATCCGAGCGGGAAAGTTCCACAAGACCATCCCCCCACCCCCACCCAATAGACCCCAATACTGGGCATGCCGACAGAGATGGAATATGCCGACGATGTGGACTTCATAGACTAGGAACAACCCCCACCCTGTGTCAATACTGGGCATTCCGACTGAGATGCAATATGCCGACGATGTGGACTTCATAGACGAGGAAAGGAAACCCCTTGACGAACTTCTCCCAATAGCTGCAAGCAAACTAAAAATTGAGAATCTCTTTATGAATCAATCCAAAACAGAGTTCACCCACATACACCTATCTACAAAGCATGAAACTAAGCAAATGACGACCCACTTCGCGCCGGCGAACCATGGAGGAAAAGTAAAATCACGGGCTCACTGTTTTGCAGTACTGCGGATATTGCTGCACGCTGCCTCATGGGGAACATAGCTTTCCAGTCCTTCTGAAAGCTATGGATTCGTAGATCAAAGATGACCTTGATAAAAGGGCTACGTCTATACAATGCAACCTGCGTATCCTTGGTGCTGTATAACTGTAACAGCCGGGCAGCTCCAAAGGTAGCTCTAGACATACAAGATGTGTAATGCATCGCCGCTGTCTGTAAAAGTCGGCCAGCAAAGATGGTCCATGTTTGGCCATGTGCTAAGGATGCCAAAAGTGACACCAGCACAAAGAGCCTTAGAATTCGCCCTATTCGGAGCCAGCAAATACAAAGCCAGGAGAGGGTGTTATTGCATAAATCTGCTAAGCGTCCTACGAAGGGACCACAAGAAAGCAAGACTCTGCGCACTCAAGTCAAGCATAGACCTGAGGAAGCTAAGGATTTCGGCTGAGGACAAGGCACAGTGGGCAAAAGCGAAGAGGGACTGATTGTAGCTGTAGGATGTTTCTACTACTCCAGCCGCAGAATAGAGTAATCATACAGGCCCGGTATTGAGCCAGTAATCTGCGTTAAAGGGGCTATCGCTGATACATCTAGAAATTCAATATAAGGAACTATGTCCATAAAACACTTCCAGTGGATCAAAACGATCATTTTAGCATCAATTCCTATACATTCTGCTCACAATCCAAGAAGATGCAAATTAAAAATTTCACATATATAAAAATGAAAACACAAATCTGACGCTTACAATTGTCTCCGAGAAACCAGAGTATTTGCCACTTACTGGTCGTGTGTATAAATAAAAGATATTATTGCCATGATACAATTTTTTGATGTTTTTATCCTCCGGCTTGTATCTCTGATGTTTCGAGAGCTGAATCTCGTGGCGCTAGTATTTAATCTTTGCCGGCGAACTGTCTCGGCATATTTAAGATGTACCGAGTACTTTCCAATTGGATTGTTTCGTACATATAATGCTTCCCTAAACTGAGAAATGCTGGCAAGAGTTTCCAGAAAAACAAGAAATAATAACAAATATATGTGACCAAGTCAAAATTTGTATATAAAATTAGTATGTGTTAATAATGCACATGGACCATTATATTACAACAAAAATATGGGGAATTTTCAAATTCTTTTATTTCTCAAGAGCCCTGTACTGTACTGTGGCCGAGTGCATAACACCTATTGTAACCTATGCCCAACGCATCTCTGTAGATTATGTTGGACGTAGGTTTAAGATCATTTATGCACTCGGCTACAATAAATAAAGTATAGTGCTTATCCTGTTCAGTACTTGGGACTATACCGTTCGAGTGTTGTTGCAACTTCTGATGGCGACCGCCAAGCATGAAAAAGCAGCACTACCTGATCATAATGAATGGTCAGCAATTTTCATAAATAAATAAATAGGCCCTATTACGAGCTCAGCAAATAAGCCTACTGTTTCTATTAATAAAATCTGAATTTGGTGATTTCTAATATTTCTGCCAAAAATTCAAAGGACCACAAGCCTCTTACTAATTACACACAATTTAAAAAGATCAAAACAGAAATTTTAAATAAAATAAAATTGTGTTGCTGAAGAACGGCATTGATTTAATTAAATACTAATCTACTTAAAAAGTCGAACTAAACTTCGAAATTGTAAGTAGAATAGTATTTCTAAATTTATTCGTAATAACTATGGCTACAGACTGAGGGATTTATGCACATATAATAACCTGTATATACTAAACGGTAAAATAGGTTCTGACTCTCATATCGGCAAACTAACAAGTCGTAACAGTAGCCTGGTTGACTATGGGATATCTACACACCATCGTATCACAATCATATCTGAATTCGAAGTCCTCGATTAATGCGCTATTCTTTCTGATAGACACTGCACACTACAACTATCCCTGTCGTTTACAATCAATCAGTAAGAAAATAATAATAATAATAATAACAATGCTCCTACCCTAAATAATGACACTTTAACGAGATCAATAAAATGGAAATCAGATAAGCAAGATGCATTTATCGAGAGACTAACCAACCATCAAACCCTACAAATATACAGTTAACAAACGGCACACTGAATATGCAAAACATTAACGAAATAAACTTAGCTACCGCATACATGTTTGAGCAAACTGCTTTAGACACATTTAGCAAAAGAAGAGCTGGTGGCCTGATCCATAAAAACGTAACGCACCGACCCTGGTGTAATGATGATTGTAAGAAAGCCCGTAAAGATTATCACAATTCTAGACAATTATATAGACAGAGAAAAACTGAAGCAAACAAAGATCTTATGATGAATTCAAGCAGGACGTCCAAACTAGACATGAAACTCTCAATAGCACAATATAAATACAAACGTCACAAGGAAATACGATCAATGTGAAGCGGGAAACCTAAAGATTATTAGAAACTTATTAAAGAGAATAGCCCACATGAAACATCAACACTAATTATAGACAAAATGTACAACTTTCTCAAATTAATAAACCAAGCAGAACCGGAAGGAGACTTAAACACCGAACACACCTATGAGAACACACTCAACTCACCAATTACAAGACAAGAAATCTCTAAATCTATTAAACGCCTGAAAACCAACAAGGCAGCGGGGCCTGATGGAATATTGAATGAGTATATAAAATCAACAGAACATATGATTAATATATAATTTTATTTAATAAAGCACTAGATTCTGCAATAATCCCCTATGCATGGACAGAAGGTATCATTATACCTATTTACAAACGGACATGAATGAACCCGAAAATTATAGACCGATTACTCTACTCAGCTGCCTAGGTAAACTTTTTACGGCCATACTAACTAAATAAATGAATTCCTAGAAAATAGTAACAAATTATCTGAAAATCAAGCTGGATTTAGAAGGGAATATTCCACTATTGACCACATCTTCACACTTTACACTATTTTAGAAATATTAAAAAAACCCACCAAAAACGACTGTCCTCCTGTTTCGTCGATTTCGAAAAAGCTTTTGATTCAGTGTGACGCGGTCTTTGGATAAAACTTGACCAAAACAATATTACTGGTAAAATTTTTAATGTAATTAAAAGTATGTATAATAATATAAAATCAACTGTTAAAGTAAATAAGTCTCTCTCTCAAACACCTTTAAATATACATGAGAAATTCTCTCACCAATTCTCTTCGTAATATAAACGATCTAGAAGATTTTCTACAAAATCGAAATTGTAGGTGAATTGAGCTAAGTAATGATGAAAACGAAATATCCACCCTCGGTAACTTGTTATTGCTCCTGCATGCGGATGACACAGCCATATTATCAAATACAAGGTACGGGCTACAGGAAACCCTAAATGGGTTTTTACCAATATTGCGAACAATGAAAACTTAAAACTAATGTAGATAAAACAAAGGTAGTTGTGTTTGGAAGCACGGAAAGATATTGGAAAAAGCTAAAATTGTATCTGACATTTAAAGATGTTGAAATTGTTAACAATTACAAATTTCTGGGAATACACTTCTCTTATAACAGACACCTTCTCTTAGCGGAAAAGAATATAGCTGAACAAGCCATAAAAGCTTCATTTGCATTGCATCGCCGAGCTAGACAACTTGACTTACCATTAGATTGTCATATCAAACTATACCTTCAAATGATTGAGACAATTCTGTTATATTGATGTGAAGTCATTGGAATAGAAACCTGCAATTTGTTAGAAAAAAAATTCTATCTTTCTTAAGATATCTCCTAAAGGTTAAGCACAGTACACCAAAATACACGATATATGGTGAGTTAGGAGAAATATCGATACAAATATTGATACAACAACGCATGATAACATACTGGCTAAAACTAATTTCAGGGAAACAAATTAAACCCGCAGCTAAATTATACAAGTACATTTTGCTAGACTCACAACAAAGCGGTACACAATACAGATGGCTAAACTCTATCAACACGATACTTGATAACACAGGACACAGCCACCTCTGGAGAAACCAAGTAATCCATAACCTTAACCAAACACAAACAACAATAACCAACAACCTTGAGGATCAATTTATACAGTCATGGCATGGACAAATGAATGAATCATGGAAAGGGAAAATATATAACAGTTTTAGAATAAATTGGGGAAGGGTATCTCTTAAGACTTGACGATAGAAACAATATACTGTTTACAAGATTTAGAACAAGCAACCATTGTCTACCAATAGAAAAGGGACGGTGGGATGGAACTACAGAGCAGAACGCATTTGCAACCTCTGTAATAAAAATGAAATCGGAGACAAGTTTCAGCACTTATTCATTTGTGACTTCTTTCGAAATAAGCGAGTAAACATTTTGTCAAAATGTTATCGCATAGGACCAAGGCAGGAAGGCAGGCAGGCAGGCAGGCAGGCAAGCGGGCACATGGGCAGGCAGACAGCCAGACAGACGGGACAGACAGACAGAGAGACGGACATACAGACGGACGGACGGTCGGTCGGACTTACGGACGGACGGACAGACGGACGGACGGACAGACAGACAGACCAAGGGAAGAGTTTAAGAAGCTATAAAAATATGGGGTTCATTTCTGTCTAATCTTTAGGGATCATTGCAAGTGTTCGAACTATCGCGTCTTAAGCTGCGTTTACCTGGCACGCGGGCTGCGGATTGCGGAACGGGGAACCGGAAAGCAAGTACATGGAATGCAGGTAAAATATCGCGTGTATACCATTTACCTGCACGCGGTATCATTGCGTTATTTTATTGCATTTTTATTGATGATATTGCGATATTTCTATCAAATTTCTTTCAAAAGCGACAACACATTTTTTACGCTTTGATATCTAGCTTTCCACTGAGACCATTACAAAATGTTTATGTATGGAGGCGAGACATGTAGATCCACAATGGGCGGATACTAACGACTAGATTCAAAATGATACCGTGGCCTATTCTAACAACATGTAATTATAATATTACTGATTTCCTAGGTTTTTTGACAAATTAGTTCTTATAATTTAGACGATGAATCAGCTTTAACTACCTGGATTACCATTTCGTTTCTAGGTTACACGTGCTCTATTCCGCAACGGAATCTTTTCTGTCTGGAAAGATCGCTACACCGAGCGTTCCGCATATCACTTACCGCTGCAGGTAAATGGATGATGGAAAATAGTAAAGAGTGATCTGAAGTATATTCCGCATTCTGTTTCCGCAACCCGCTTTCCGCATTCTGCGTGCCAGGTAAACGTAGCTTTAAGGATTCATGTAATGTAACACCACCATCACTGAAGAAACTATGTGAAATTTTAAGGATCTTTTGTCATAGTAGTGCCATCTGGTGATCACTAAATGAACTATGTCAGTGTTTAAGGATCTTTTGCCATTGTTTGTACCTTAGGGGAAATATGTTATTTGTTAACTTTTGTGGTTCTATATAGACCTTGAATTGCTAACCTCTACCTTAAATAACTAGTGTGGTTTCTCGCATATAATGCATGGAATGTGATAATGATCATAAGACACTGCGGCGTATCGCAAACTACCGAAGGTATGTCACCGATATTAAAAAAGCATACAATTAACATTGCCTCTGGAGGTCCGTTTTGAGGGCATCTATATTTCAATAAGTCCGATAGACTCTCGGTAGCTGCAGATATAAGCTTTTTATGGATATTTCGAATTCCTGGATTATGATGGGATTATGCCCAAAGTTGTGGAACCACAGTGTATGGTCACACACACACCCCTTGCTGACTTGAGACAAATCAGACCAGTAAATTCCGAGATATCCCCAGTTCCAGAATTTGATCCAATCCGAATCCGGGTTCTCAACGTCTGGAAATCCTCCTGCAAGCTTTTGCGACTGGGTGATGGACTGGCTGACTGTCTGGCTGATGGAGATAAGTTTCTCGAGCTGCTTGCTACCAGAATCTAAAATGAACTCGATGAGGACGCATGTGCAATTTCTCCTCCAAGATCTGCACATATTCAAGTAATATGTCAACTGATCATACTTTCACAAAATGCAGGAGACCCACTTTGAGGACATCAAAAATCCAAAAGTTTTCTTGGACCCTGTGCACTCTTTTCCTAAACACCGACAAATGTTCAAAGACGATGTGTATTACCTCCTGAATTGCTGACACACTCTGATGGCGTCTAAATCTCTGATGGTTACGAGGGTAGGGCCTGTGTGTCCCCACATAACCCACAACAGCAACATATAATCCACTAAGATTTCAAGTGATACTACTTGCCGAAATGCAAGCGCTATTCTCTGATGACATCTAAACTTCAGACGGTTTCCAGGATAGGCTTTGCATGCAGATTGTCCTTTCTCCACCAAACATCTAGACGCAGTCTAGAAAAATTTCAATTTTAACGCACGTGACACACTCGAAGACCACCTAATTTTAAATAAGTTCTCGTGGAACACCAGTATAGGTTTCCGGGGTATGGTGGGGACATCGTGAGGGGGACCAGTGTGCCATTTCGAGATTTCAACGTGGTAAATCATGTACCGTGGGCCATTTCTACTTAAAACATATACATATATTCTAGTTTGATTGCAACTCATATTACCTACAGGAATGAAGGAGAGACTATTTGACCATCTTATGTCAATAAATTTCGATGGGAGGACCGGTGTGGCAATTCTCACTCAATCATCCTGGATCCACCCATGAGACCGGCTGACTATAAAGTGCACTTTTGTCCGGTCCCCAGGGTGGTTATTATAGACATTTTTCACCGTATATGCGCTGTCAGATATATACATGTATGTAATATCATTTTATCCATTTAATTTGTGTTATAAATAAGATTATCCCCACCTGCCAGATAGTCATGCAATACTGGAGGCTGTAAATACCCGACCTATGTGTTCACTTCTCTTTTAGTTAGGTTAATTAAATGGTCAAATCTCGTGTGTAATAAGTAGCCTATATCTACTCCGCTGATTGATAAATCCTTTTAAATTCGCAATTACCTATGGCTATCAGACTGTATATAACTTGAGTGATACAAATGGGATTTTAAATTAGATATAAATCTAGGGTTTAAATCACGCGCACTTACTTGTGTAATAGCGAGGTGCTATTATATCTTATATTACTTATGCTTCATAATACATGTATACACTTGTCTGATACATATATATTATATATATATGTATTATTTTTTTAATATCCATACATCTAATGCAAAACGTATGTAAATACGGTCAACACACATAGCCTGCTAACTGCATCCTTGTTTAAACGCCGGCCGTCCGGCTGTCCATCAGTCTTGTCCAACCGCCTATCTATCCATCCGTTCGTCCATCCATCAATCAATCGATCGATCCATACATACATCCATCCATCCATCCACCAACCCATCCATCCATCCCTCCATCCCTCCCTCCCTCCCTCCCTCCCTCCCGCCATCCATCCATCCCTCCTTCCATCCATCCTTCCTTCCTTCTTTCTAGCCCGCCCGCCCGCCCGCCCGCCCACCAGCCAGACCGCCCGCCTGCCCGCCCGCCATCCATCCATCCATTCAAGTAAGTGATAGTCTACCATTCGTTGAAAAAATGGCTGGGTACCATGTTTGAATTTAGTCGACCCAGCGATCTCTGACAATATAAAGATTATACAAGAACGTGTTGAATATCTTGAATTTCTGAAAATCTAAAGGAGTTGTCATATGAGGAACGTCAAGCCTTAACTGGATTGCGCAAAGACAACGACATTGTCATTAAACCTGCTGACAAGAGATCTGCTGCTATAATAATGCTTAAGGACAACTACATTCGTGAAGCGTATCGTCAACTAAGAAATTTAAGACATTACCAAAATTAGACGAACCACTCTGGCAAAGTAACTGCGAGACGACAATCAAAACCATATACATTTTATCTCTTACACAAAATTCATAAACTTACTTATTCTTGGTCAGATCCTATGATACAACCAGGACGACCTATAATATCGGATTGTGGTTCTTAATCATATAGGATCAGTGAAATCATTGATTATCACCTACAGCCAATTTCAAATAGGTAATTCAGCTTCTTGAAAAATACTGAAAGCTTTCAATCTCATGTCTCCGAGATCTAGATACCTCCAATTTCAATTTTAATTACACACCTACACCCGACATTGATGCTATGTACACGAACACTGACATCGAAAATCTGTACATAAAGCATTTGAAAAATACACTGACAACAGCAGATCCACTGGCGAAATATTAGCTCTCTTAGAGCTAAGCTTAAATGACAATGATTTTGAATTAGCAGGCGAAACTTACCAACAAATTTGTAGCTGTGCTATGATAAGCGTTTCAGTCCAAGTTTTGGCAACATCTATGTAGCAGAATGGGAGGAGGATGCGCTTAGCAAATGCTCAAAGCAGACACTCTTTTACCGCAGGTACCTGGATAATTTTTCATTATTTGGCATCACACAATGGAAGAATTCAACGAATCTTTTGCCATTTTGAACAATCATGGCTCGAACATCAACCTAAAAGCCAACATTGACCAGATGTCAGTAGACCTTTTAGACGTAACCCATTACAAAGTATGTAAAGTATGACACAAGTGGACACCCCAATTACAAAGTATATTTTAAGTCCACAGATTTGTATCAACTAAATAAACAAATCTATCTATCCGCCTCATGCCTTTAAAGGAATTGTAAAATCAGCATGCTCCCTCTTATTCAAGGCACTCGAACCAAGAGGGTTTAGATTTTTGCGCAAAACAACTAAGTCTGCAACTTTACATGCTTTTGAAACTATCCCTGATAATGCTGGAGATCACACGCCTAACGAGATTCATCACAATCGTCCAATTACAGGCGTGTGAGAATCTCAGAAATGTGTAAACTGGACCTACTTCTTTCAAATCAAAAAACATTTATGAGCTTCAGAACAAAGACAAATTCCACATTCAGTCTAATTTATATTGCAATTTTGAAACCAACATTTATTTAATATCCTGCAAATTATGAATCTGAATGTCCTTTAAGATGGTAAGCAACTAGACACATTTGCGATATTATACATGAAGAAAACATGCATGTAGCTGAACATTTTATTCTACCTGGTCATTCAATCGCTCGGGACTTCGGAATTCTGCCTATTGAACAACCACCTATCTCTAATACAGATGAAGAAACTGATAAAGAAAGGAAACTTATAGAATCATTTTGGACTAAGAAATTGGAAACAAAATGGCTTAGGGCCATAAATATGAACCAAGGTCTTGTTGATCAGCGTGAAATAATACCATTCACTCTGACATATAATAGAAAAAACTGTGAAATTTCAGAATTTTGAAAGATGAATATCATAAATTACAGTATAATTTAAGATGACCTCTCAACTTGCGTCTTGTAATAGTGTTTAAGAAAAATCCGAGTCTACGTGAAATCTTGGTAAAAATTAATTGGTCAAACATTGTCGTCTTAAGATAAGATAAGATAAGATAAGAATCTTTATTTATCGAGGGTAAATCTTCAGAGCAATGCCCTGATCTCCCAGAGGCCCTCGCCAAATAACTATATGAACTAATTAGAATTATATTTACAAAATTTACAAATCATGCACAAAATATATACAAAACTATACATAATTGTTGCAATGAAAACCTATTTTCAACCATTTCAATATCAAATATCAAATGGCGGAAAGACGACAATAATAAGTATGTATTTGTAATTCTATGCTAATGTAATAAACATGCTGTTGAGTATTTTGAAACTAATTTGACTGGGTGTCGTTTCTGCCTTAGGCAGATACAGCACTCAGACAAACTAGCTTCAAAATATCCAATAGTTTATTTAGTTTTCTATAAAATGATATCCAAAATCTGCGGAGATCGACCGATTCCAACACGAATGATGAGTAGGTGGAGCTTCGATAGAGATGGGCGGGGCATAGATAAACCCGGAGAAGTCCGTTAGTTTCGGGAGATTAATGAACACTGGGGCCCAGAAAGTTATTAGCCCTGGGCCCCGAGCAGGTTAAATTCGGCTCTTATGGTTAGATACTATTATATTTTGCAATCGATAAATTATTATTATTATTATTATTATTATTATTATTATTAATTATTATTATTATTATTATTATTATTATTATTATTATTATTATTATTATTATTATTATTATTATTATTATTATTAATGCAGGTACGTTGAAACAAAGCATAAAATCATTGAAAGTGTGTATGTATGTGCATGTTGTGCTTAAAAGATGATAGCGTTTCTGAATTTATAACACACGTAGGAAGGGAATTCCAATTTTGACTAGCTGTGTATGTGAAACTGTATTTTCCATAGTTGGTTCGTATTTTCGGAGGCTTCAAATGGCTATTAGTTTTAGATCGTAGATGTAATGTGTGTGCTGTCTCTATGGGTGTAAGCATGTCGCTGATGTACTTAGGTGTATGGTTGTTTAGTGCTTTGTATGTCATAATGTTTGATGTAATAGTTATACGTTGTGATAGTGGCGTCAATTTCAATTCATCATATAATTGCCGCGATGGTGTTCTATGTGGGACGTCTAAGATGATTCTCGCTGCACGTTTTTGAAGTTTTTCTAGTTTGCTCAACAATATACGAGAGAACAGTAATCAATGTGCGAAAGTATGTATGATTTGTAAAATAAGGTTCGTTGCTCAACATTCATGTACCGTTTATTTTTCTTTAACATAAAAATTAGGGAAGATATTTTGCTACAAATTTTGTTGATGTGTTGTTGCCAGGAGAGATTGTTGTTAATATTTAAGCCTAAGAGTTTTGCATTTTCTACGCTTTCTATTTCTCCATCGACGATAGATATTTTAATTTCCGGATTTATCTGTTTTAGTTTGAATTTAGTACCTATCATTAGTAATTTGGTCTTGTCGGTATTTATAACCATTTTATTGTTTTGACACCAATCATGGACGGATGCCATATCAGCTGTTAATTTTTCAGTTATATTTGCTACATTATCGAAATGGTAATGCATGGTTGTATCGTCACAATACATATCGACATTACAGGTAAGATTCATATGGAGGTCATTCACGTAGATAATAAATAGCAAAGGTCCTAACACCGAGCCTTGCGGTACGCCTACCGTGACTGGTAACATGCCAGATGTTTTGTCCGAGATTGAAACATACTGCTGTCTGTTTTCTAAATACGATCTAAACCATTTTTGCGCAAATGCATGAAACTTATAAATGCCTAGTTTTCGTAGCAGTATGTCGTGGTTTACGAGGTCAAACGCTTTTCTGAAGTCTATCATAATAGCTCCAACGAATTCTCCATTATCGACTGCAAATCGCCACGTGTCTATTAATTTTAGCAACGCGGTTTCGCAGGAGTGTTTGGGTCTAAAGCCGGACTGAGATTCGCATAATAGATCATATGTAGTCAAAAATTTATATAGATAATTGTGTACATGTCTTTCCAGAATTTTCGATAAAATTGGCAGAATAGAAATGGGCCTATAATTACTAATTTCGCTTTTATTATCGGACTTGTGTAAGGGTTTAACTTTTGCGCATTTCCACATGGTAGGAAATACTCCTGTATCAATACTCTTATTAATAATGGCGGTGATTGATGGTGCGATAACTGGAGCGGCCAGCTTTAGGAAATGCGCGTTCAAAGTATCATACCCTGCGGATTTATTAGTTTTTAAACGGGAAATTTCACGGTAAACATAATCTACTGTTATTCCAGGTATTTTAAACTGGACATCGTTTGGAACTCTACTGTTAACATGCATTACAAGATCCTGTGAAATCGCGTGGTTTTTATTTTGTATGGCATTCGCAAGGTCGGATGCAACAGTAGCAAAGTATTTATTGAACATCTCACAATGTTGTCCGGTATCTCTAACCTCGTTTCCCTGGTTATCTAATAATATTAATGGCATTTTGTTTGTTTTGGGGCTGATGCTTTTTAAGATCTTCCATATATTTGAAGGATTATGCTTATTTTCTGTCAGCTGTATACCGAAATAGTGCCGCTTCGCGTTTTCTATCAATGACATTACCTTATTCTTCAATTCCCGGTATTTGACAATATTTTTAAACTTTTTGTGATAATCTCGGTCTTTCATCGTTTTCAAGATGTCTTGGTTCATCCATCCAGGTTGGGAGTACTTTTTAACTCGTCGCTCGACAATCGGGGCGTGGTTATTTAAAATATTAAGGAATGTTTCATGCCAAACGCTTAGTGCTTCGTTTGGATCGTTGACGAAATTAATTATATCCCAATTATATTCTAAAAAATTTTGAATAAACTTGTTGCTGTTAAATTTTTTCTTACATCTGTATTTTATTGAATGATGACTATTAGTTTTATTAGTGACACTATGCCGCACTGCAAATACGGGAAAATGGTCGCTTAGCGCAAGCTCGCCTACACTCGCAGAAGTAAGCTTGCTTTTTTCAGTGCAATATACATGATCGATTATTTTAGCAGTCGTTTCTGTTATTCTGGCCGGTTTATCTATTAACTGCACTAAGTGAAATGCATCCATTAATGATTGCCATTTTGCTATTATGGGAACATTAAAATCTATATTAAAATCGCCTATCAGTACAATATCAGTATTATATAAATATGCGGCCTCGAGTAAAGATTCGAATTCGTCAATCCAGCTAGACGGTGAATCCGGCGGTCTATAAACACAGCCTAATAAAAATGGTTTTGTTTTGTACGGCTTAACTTCAATCCATAGTGCCTCCAAAGTCTCAGATTCTAGCTCCGCCATCCTAAAATATGATTGGCTCTCCTCAACGTAAACTACAATGCCGCCTCCCGAGCGATTTGACCTATCTTTTCTCTCGATATTATAGCTATTAATTTCGATTAGGTTATTAGTCGAGATACTGCTAAGAAAAGTTTCTGTTGTACCAAGAATTTCAATTTGTTTTATGCTTGTTTCCATCATTATTTTCAATTGGCTTATTTTGGGCAACAAGTGCTGTACGTTTAAGTGGCCTATGCGTATGCCTTTCGCATTTGAATTGAACAATGGGGAGTCATATTGTTTTGTTAATTTGATAAAAGCATTGTTACATTTCCATTGATCAAGAGGTGACCTAACACTTGCATGTGTTTGTTGGTCGGTTATCTTTCCAACGACAACGAGTCTTAAAGTTGACTACCATTTTTAAAGGCCATATCGCCTCTATAAAACAAAAATAACAAATCTCAGGCAATAAAATAAATAAAAGATATTTTCAATTATTTGAAAATTTTGAGCCAGCGCATTAACCATATTACTACCTAACTACCTACCTATATTATGCTAGATAATAGCCTGTAACAAAAAAGGTTTCTGTCAAATTAATTGCAAAATATATTGCTCAACGTGAAGATTACAGGTGCATATCAGATTAGCCTTGAATATGATAACATCTCTGTTCTGGGTACAGCTATAACAACGACCTTGTTGGCTTATAGTAGAAAACGCACATAGGACAAAATACAGGTTTAAGTTCAAGATCAAGAGTTCATGTTCAAGAGCTCTTTACTTCACTGTATGGTATTGATTTGACAGTTGAAAACAGGTTGTCCACCAAAGGCAGTGCCTTTTTAAGACAGCCAATGTAACATTTTAAACCAGTAATGTGGGGTCTGGAATGACATTGCCATTGTTAAAAACAAACACACACTACCAACATTTGTTCCAAAACATTTACTAGAAAGACATATATTACCCAAATGTCCGTTGTGTGCGTTGTATGTTTGACTGAAACAAATGAGCTTTGAAAATCAAATTTGTTTGATACTTTCGAAAATGTTTCGGTTAAAATGATTTGTTGAATGAAGCAATTCTTGAAACGTTATTTTAAAATCAATGCTATGGTAAACTAGCTGCCATTTTGCTATCATGTTAGGCTGTGATTCCATGTGTCCGTTTGCAGATACGCATGCGCAATCCGCAAACAGACTCCGTTAATGGATTGTTTGCTATACTACTATTTCTGTATTAGATATTCCACATGTCTGCATACATTATCCGTTTTCTATTGTGGATCCGCAATCCATTTTCAAATGCTTTGGAAAGCTTATTTGCATACGCAAAGGAGAAAATGGAGCAGGTTTTTTGTGCATGACGTCAACATAGAACTATATTACCAAATTTTGTATTGTGTAGTGGGCATCTTTACAGCTTTCGAGATCAAGGTAAAATGAAGGATTTATTTAACTTACCATGCTTAAATATCTGAATCTTCTTAAATGGGTGGCTACACGGTTCCAAAATCGTATCCGATTGATGGATCTTAAATGCATACATGCAATCAGTAAAACGGATGACTGATGCATTAACGGATTGCATATGCAGATTGCATACAAGGATTGTGGACACATGGAACTGTAGCTTTATTCACACATCCTATTATGCGAGTGCTTCACCATGGCGCTGATCAGTTGATTGTTAAATAATGTGTTCGAGAATGGTTTCATTAAAAGCACACTACCAGTAACAAATGTTTATAACTGAAACATTTTCTGAAATATTTGTTTCAGTGAAACTTTCAACGCACACTGCGAACATTTGGCTAAGGCATTTGTTTCAGAATATATGTTTTGGGAAATGTGCACTGTGTCTGTTGAGATTTACACATCGATTCTTGCAATTTTGTTGGCGAATACTGCATTGGTCCAATGTGCATATTCACAGCAAAGTGCTTGTAAAAAAAAGAGGCAAAATTGTATACGTTTAGAACCTTGTTTTCTGAGCCTAGATGTAATGAAACGAAATAAATCTTAACATATGATGACTTCATTATGTATAAATTAATATAATATTTTAAGTTGTGAAATTGAATTAGAGACACGGGTCCCTAATTCAATTTCGCAATTAAAAAAATTATAATAATGTGCACGGAATGATATCATCATATGTTAATTTGTATTTCACTTCATTATACTGAGGTACAAAAATTAAACATTTTTTTGCCACACATTTTGCTGTGAATATTCACCTTTCATGGTAGGCCCACTAATCTATCCCTTAACGATGACTAAATAAAATATTGTGAAACGTTTGTTTCATTTTAGCTTTCCCGAACTGCTCATTTTAAATGTCTGTCCTTAATTTCCGGGAACAGTGGTAGTTCGCTAAATTATATTGTTTCTCAGTAAAATCAGATAGGTTTATTAATCAAATAGCAAGGCCCTGAAGTATGGCTATCTTAAATAGTAAGGCACTGACGTATGCTATCTTAAATAGCAAGGCACTATAGTATTGCTATATTATATACCAAGGCACTGAAGTATTGCTATCTTAAATAGCAAGGCACTGAACTATTGCTATATTAAATAGCAATGCACTGAATTATTGCTATATTAATTAGCAGGCACTGAACTATTGCTATCTTAAATAGCAAGGCACTGAAGTAATGTTATAGTGAATAGCATGGCACTGAACTATTGCTATATTAAATAGCAAGACATTGACGTATTGCTATCTTAATAGTAAGACAATGAAATATTGCTATATTAAATAGCAAGGCACTGAAGTATTGCTATCTTAAATAGCAAGGCACTGAACTATTGCTATCTTAAATAGCAAGGCACTGAAGTATTGCTATCTTTAGTCTGGTTATTTGTCAAACGAGAGAAGAGTGTATTGAGAATCGTGTGATTATTGTTGAGAACTCCTCTACGATCAATGAAAATACTACTACGATTAGTGGTCTAGAGCTCGTGCCTGTCACAAGATGCTTTCTGATTAATCAATATCTCCAATGCGTTCAGAAGGTCAGCATCTGATAATATTTTCAAAATGTATGTTTGGTGATATTTGAAAGGTTAAAAGGGTGACATGTTTTTGTCATAGGTTTAGTCACCGACCACAGTGATTAAAAGCTTACCTGACCAGAATGGAAAAGTGACCTTATGCCATGGAAACCGGCCATCGCCATCAACATTTTCTTTAAAACTTATATCTCCTCTTAAGCCGCTTAGCAGATTTTTTTTAGCAAGATTGCGTTGGAATGATTTAATGGTTGTAGGATTCAGAAATTCTTTTCAGAATTTTGATTTGTTAATTTTCCGGCGGCCATCTTGAATTTTCCAAAACTTTTCTTGCCATCCATGATTTTCTGACAATTTTCTGGAAATCCCTTAACACCTATCTCATATTAAACGTATAGATAAATTTAAACATATTTGGATGTAGTATCCAGAACATCTATTTAGAATTTTGGGAGGGGTGACCTTATGGCAGTGGCTTCAACAAGTCTAATGAGAATTATGATTGGAACTTTCTTGTCGCTGATGACCATCGTGCATTTTTCGAAAAAAATCAGTTAAAAATTAGAACACTGCTCCTCACACTTGGGTGAATCATGATGCTATTGTGATAGGATACCATACTTCAAATTAGATTATTGATTGGTAAATCTTTTGTCGGCCATCTTGGATTTCCGAAAATTTCAGGAAGTTGTTAAAAACTTAATCCCAAACTCCCGACCACAATTTGTAATGTCGAAAACTGAAATTACCATGTTTCTGTCCAGAACTGCTGAATTGCTGGCAAAATAAATGTATATGGCTCAATGCTTAGAACATGACTTTTCTGATTGAAATGCCAAGGTTCGATGTAACAGGGCGACCATCCATCCGGATTTATCTGAAAAGTGTGGATTTTTAACAGGCTTCCGGATTTCCGGACATCCTATCAAATATCCAGATTTTTGTTGAATTAGCAATATCATAGAAATAATTAATCCGTTACAAGTTTTCGTTTTCTATAGTGCAAATACGACCCTATTCAAGTCAACACATTTAGTCTGAATAGCCATATGATTTATTACATAGAATTATAATAATATTAACTAACAAGTTATAGTTGAAATAGATGATTTGTATACATTTCTGCATGCTCACAAACACTGGGAGAGACAAATCGTGCACTTGTGAGATACGTCCCAAAAGGGCAAATGGTATGTTCTTGTGCTCGTCCGAACCTATTTTCTGGACAAAAAATCATCACAAGCTGGTCTCCCTGATGTGAGCGATACAGGCCCATTTGGCCTCTTGTCTCTGCTGAATGGCATTTAACATTTCTTTTGACTCTTTCTCTCCTTGGTAATGCTGTATATGGTCGTATTCTCCCAGCCAACATGAATTCAACAACACATAACACTCTAGGATAGACACAGGAATAAGACCAGTAGAATTAATCTAAGTGCGTCTGCTATTAACTAATAGTGCGTCTGCTATTTCTCCATAATCATTCTTGTTGAAGTTATTGTAGGCATCCGAATGTAGACACCCATAAGAAATCTTTTAACCACAATATTTTCATGGACATCATCTGGAGCAATGGGATAGACATTGGTGGTCATGTCATTAATCAGGTCGACAAACTCTACCAAAGAACAATGGCCTTGTACTATTATCTACAGTAGGGGGCATTGACAACACATGTCCTGACACCACTCACATATTTTCAGGGTGTCCATTAACGTGTGATGGTATTGGAGAAAAGAAGCCATTCTAGTCAATGTGACATGAGGATAATAGATATTGAGACATACATTCCAGCAGGTGCCAACCTAAAACCAATAGGGGCAAGACAACTATGAAAACAACTATGAGTGCCTACAAAAATACGAAGTACTATAACCCTCACACATCTCAGATGTTACAGATAAATTTATTATACGAAACTAGATAGTTTATTGATGTATTGGCCTAACATGACATATTAGGAATCAAGGTTAAGGAAATTTGGAAATCATGTCAGATTATGCTAGGAAAATTACTTCAAGAAAGCAGGTATATATCTCTACAATTAGAATACAATATACAAAAAATGACAAATCAATTAAAAATAGTCTTACTATGTGGGAAGGGAGGTAGTCCTAAAATAAGTTCTAACTTTCACAAACAACAGGAAACAATCTGAAATTTTGGAAATAATTGACAGAGTCTTCCAGTGCACACGAATTTAGACAAAAATACTTAGTGACGCATGAGCTGTCATATTCCATGGGAAATCCATTTCCTGCATTCAACTGTCCAACTAGTCTAACATATTAGCTAACTGGCCTAGCCTATTAGGATATTCTACTAGTCTAAGCTACTTGCCAATTCTACAAGCCTACCGGCCAAGTCTAATACTTCCCAGACTACTGGATTAACATAATTGCCTCGCATTTTATCATAGCTTACTAGCCTAACCTAGCATATTAGCTTAGTGACATGGCATACTAGATTATTGGCCATGGGCACTGGCCTAGAAAAGCATAATATGATACTTTATCACTCAGCATAGTAGCCAACCAATGTGGTCACCTAACCTACTGGGCAGCTACCTAATAGAATAGCCTGCTAGCATACTGAATGGCCTCCCCTTGGTAGCTTAGCATACACGATTTCTAGTCTAACCTATTAACCTACTGGGCTAGCGATCTACTGGCAATTCCTACTAGTCTGGTATGCTCTATCCTACTAGGTTAACGCACTGGGCTAACCTATTAGTATAGCCTTCTAGACTACTGGCTTATCTACGCTGCTATCCTGTCCTTGCCTACTGGCATCCATACTAACATAGCGTAGTGGTCTTATGTACAAATATACTATCCTAGAATGGCTGTCTGGTCTAGCATACTGGCCTATGATACTGATAGCCTAGCGTACTGACCTAGCATACTATCCTGGCCTAACCTACTCTCCTATGACACTAGACTTGTCTAGCGCACTAGCCTGGCTTAGGCTACTAGCATACTGATGCATTTGTGCATGCGACATGTGAGTTGGGCATACTTGGGGCAGGGTACTTGGGGTGTGTTGGTTGGTGCATATTGGTACTTGTGTTGGCTGCATAATTAAGTACTTGGGTGGTGTATGTACTTACAACCTTGGTTGGAGCATCATTGGTAACCTATTTATAGGTTTATCAACGGTTTGCTCATGGATTTAGCTACAGCTGTATTGGTAAGTAAGTAGTTATGCTGTATAGGAGGATTAACTGCGGGTGTATGGTATGAGTCCATGTCTGTCTGGGTAGCTATGAGGTAAGATTAGTTATGCTGTCAGGGTGCCGGTAGCATTTGGGGTATGGATAACTATTGGGTTAGAGATATGGTATGGTGTGGTTACCATGCACAGTCCGCATAATTACCAATACCACAGTATAGCTAGCCTATAGGCTAGGCTAGGAGGTAGGGTAGTATATATATATATATACACCTGTGCAAAAGTTAAGCACCAGCAAAAACAATAGAACGTAGAAACATGATGGTACAACTAGGCTGCCATACTTTTTGTCCCCGCGTTAGCTGACATAATTCCAAGTACGAAATGCACATGCATGCATGACGGCACGCCGCTTGATGTCCGTGCGTGGCGGGAAACAGCACACGTGTTCAGTTATGTAAAAGTCCAGTTTGAGGTGTAGAACATTACATACAGATTTAGGCGACAAGATTAGGAATTTTGTGTTCATGACCGTGGTTTATTTGTACAGAGAGAATTAGCTCTTGATTGTGAACCGCTATGGCAAGACGAAGGTTAAGTGATCGTGTGAAATGGCAAATCATAGGCATGCATACCACTGGTATGTCATGCAGAGAGATTGGCAGACAGCTGAACATTAACCATACTGTAATCAGTCGTTTGATTGCAAAACATGGGCAAACTAACGAGGTGAAGGACAGGCCTAGATCTGGAAGACCGAAGAAGACTACTGCCCGTGATGATCGAGCCCTAGTACGCCTTGTTAGGAGATCTCCATTCACCAACAGCAGAGTGCTCAGCCAGCAATGGGAAACGCGCACTAGTGTGTTAATGTCTACCGTCAAAAGGAGACTGTATGCTGCTGGCATGAAAGCTAGGAGACCTGTCAGACGTCCTCTCCTCACTGCACACCACAAAGAGGAGCGTCTGAGGTGGTGCAACGAAAGAAGACACTGGAACATGAGATCCTGGAGACGGGTACACTGGTCCGATGAAAGTCGGTTCCTGCTTCATGCCACAGATGGTCGAACTCGTGTATGGAGGTCCAGACGCACGGCGTACGACCAACGTAACATCATGGAAGAAGTTCCATTTGGTGGAGGTTCCGTTATGATATGGGGGTGCATCTCATTTGATTGTAAGCTGGATCTGTTGACTGTACCTGGAACACTAAATGGACAACGATATCAAGATTCCATACTGGATAGAGTTGTGGTCCCTCATTTTGTAAATCATGCACCTGGAACCCACCCTATATTCATGGATGACAACGCCCGACCACATCGTGCTAGAGCTGTGCATGAATACCTCCGCCAGAATGCCATCGAAACCCTACCATGGCCAGCAAGGAGCCCTGACATGAACCCTATTGAGCATATCTGGGACATTCTGGGAAACATGGTGAGAAGGAGGGATCCTCCTGTGCAGAACCTACAGGAATTAACAGACGCACTCCATCTTGAATGGCAACGAATACCACAATGGCGTATCAGTCGGTTGGTGACCAGCATGAGACGTCGTGTCCAGGCCGTCATCCAGGCACAAGGTGGATATACCCGGTATTAATAATGACAGTCTCAAACTCGTGCACAGATGTTAAACTTCGTTTTCAGACACCATTAATGACAATCTAGCCACGTGTGTCAACTGTAGGGCAACAGTTGTGAGTTGTGTCAACGTAACCATATTCAGGCGTCGATTTCAAGTTCAAACAAAAACATACAGTGTTTCCCCACCATCATAATCAGCATTCCTCTAGTTGCATTATTACATCTTGCACTAAGATGGATGGGTACATAAATGTTTATGCTATTGCTTTCTTCATAGCACATGAATATACCCTCGCATGTGCGTAAAAATAGGGTGGTGCTTAACTTTTGCACAGGTGTATATATATATGCTTGGCATATTCTGAAGACTAACGTCTCTGAAGTTAACCATGGCTTAATGAACTCTACCTTAAGGTGACTACCAACAACCCATGTATATATGTATGCATGGGCTGTTAACCATGCCTTAATGAACTCTACCTTAATGTGACTACCAGCATCCAAATTCATATAAATATATATATATATATATATATATATATATATATATATATATATATATATATATATATATATATATATATATATATATATATATATATATATATATATATATATATATATATATATATATATATATATATATATATATATATATATATATATATATATACATATATATATATGCATGGGCTGTTGGTAGTCACATTAAGGTAGAGTTCATTAAGGCATGGTTAACTTCAGAAACGTTGGTCTTCAGAATATGCCAAGCATATATATACTAACCTACCTCCTAGCCTGGCCTATAGGCTAGCTATACTGTGGTATAGATAATTATGTGAATGGTGTATGGTAACCACACCATACCATATCTCTAACCCAATAGCTATCCATACCCCAAAGGCTACCGGTACCCCTGTCAGCATAGCATACACCCACCGTTAACCCTCCCATACATACATATATACATACATATATATATATGTATATATATATATATATATATATATATATATATATATATAGATGCATGGGCTGTTGGTAGTCACATTAAGGTAGAGTTCATTACGGCATGGTTAACTTCAGAAACGTTAGTCTTCAGAATATGCCAAGCATTGTTGAAGAGTTTAACGTGTCTAAGCATAGCTTTCATCTCACTGCTGCCTGGAGGCATAAAGTACAAACCTATGTCGATGCAAGGGTGTTTAGTGGTGATAGAAACTTTTAGCTGATGTTCTAGCTCGTAAACATAAACAAGTTTCTCCACTCTATAGCTATTGCTAGCTGTACAAACAGTTTCTTAGAATATAGGCATCATCGCGGTAAACTTTCTAAATATATTATAGTGCATAGATACTACACGTCTGGTAGGATAGATGCTACCAACTAAATTCCCTTATGTCAATTACAGCTTCATCATTACACTACAAGTTCATCATTACATTTCATAACTCTTATGCACAAATTGTCACTGAGATCTAGAGGCACTTTGCAGCCTAAAAAGTATGCTGAATTCATTGTGAATATTATAGAAACTTTACTTAATCTCTGAAAAGCTTTGTAAAATTGATGCTCTTCCCAAATCTTTATACCCTTATTACCCTAGGGTAGGGTGGGACCCGGGCGCTACTCATCAGAACATGTCTGAACACGTTGTTGATAGGGGCATCTGTGCTGATTGGTCGAGAGCTAATGCATTACCTGTGACTTCATCTCATTTGCATATTAGGCCATGCTCCTTTTTACAGGACATTAGGTCGACAATGCACCAGCTGGAATCCAATAATCTGACCTACCCAAGGGCGATGAAATGGGATCCATTACCAATGTGATGATATGGGATCCATTAAGCCATGCCCCCAGACCATAGGGCACGCCCTTTTTAAAAAATCATTAGGCATGGCAACGAGCATAGCTGGCGTCACGTGATCCGACCAGGGCGACCTTATGGGCTCCATTATGCCACGCCACATTAGGTAACACACTTTATTCATGGGTTATTAGTCCCGGCAACGAGCATAGAGGACGTCATGTGACATGACCAGGGCGACGATATGGGCGTCCTTGCTGATTGGCCTACATATGTCACGTGGCCTAGGTCATGCCGCTTTTATGGGTCATTGGGATCACAACGTGCCAGCTGGCGCCTATAAGCTGACCTAACCCGGGTTGACGATATGGGTGTCCGTGTTGAGGGTTGGCCATGCCCACTAATGACTTCGAACCTCATTACACCTGTTAGCCATTGACACATGCCTCATTACACCTGTCAACCATCACCATGTGCCACCCATTTACATCTCCGAAACAGACGAAGATATGTGAGGACGCTTCTGATTGGTCGAGAGAGTGATAATGTCATGAATATTTGAATTATGACATGCCCCATTTCCCGCCACACAAAATACTCGAATCTAATTGGTGGAGAGAGAACAAAGTATTTTTCTCCGACCATTTAAATTAAAATATTTTTGACAGGGAAAACGGGCGTGTGGTATAATTCAAATATTGATGACGTCATCACTTTCTCGACCGATCAGAACTGCCGTCCATAAAGTAACTCTTCTACTAATACACACCCATTGGCTGCAATCAGTACATTTAAACTAAATTTGGTCAACTTCAGACTCACCCAGACGTTGGGATAGGCATTAATATTGCTAACATCACTGGCTCTCAGAATAACCAATGAATAAAGAAAGTATTATCGTGTGAAAGGAATTCATACGAAATCTTCTCTTGACTGAGACTCAAATCTTTTTTTGAACAAGTAAATGTTTGAATTGACGAAATGGAACAAGAATAATAAACTTATATATTGCTAAGATAGCTATTCCGGCATCCAAACCAACCCTTGCCCACCCCAGCTTTTCCACCTCTTCATCCCATTTCTGTCTTATATCTCGATTGGCAAATCAACTATGGCACCTCCAATATATTGCGCACTCGATTCACAAAGTTCGCATCAATCAATCAATCAAGTTACACATTACAGCAGTTTTCAGGATGGCTACATGGCGGTCATGTTGGATTTTTTTGTATGTACAATATAGACATGTCTCCTCCCCAGACTACATGCAATGTCAATCAGCTCCTGAAGATCTATTTTTTTTTTATCAATTACTCAAAGAAATTGAGAGATAGGATGGGTGGATGTATATACAGACAGATAGGTGGAAATAACAATCTTTTAATAATCATATATATCCCAGTTTCTCAAAATCTGCCATGAGTCTGTAAAATATTTGTGTAAATACACGTTTGATGTATTTTACAATATATACCATTCAATTATACAGGTATGCCTATTGTGTGTATAATAGAGATCTAACTGTTTTTATAGTTGAAATTAATATTGCAAATATCCGACATTTTTCGATTTCCCGGAAAATTTCAGTTTGGTTAAACGATTTTTTTTATTCATAGTGTAGGTTCTTATGTAATTTCGTGCGATATCTTTGTTAAAAGCGAACTTTCACTTGATTTTGTGTCTCAAGATTGTGAATATTAAAAAAAATATGATGGCAATTTTTGCTCCCCTGGATGAGCTTTTACCATGGCAATCCGTCCGTCCTTCATCCATCTGTATGCCTCGCTGTAAACAATATTGTCTAGTTCCTACATTTGTGGATGGATTGCAAGCATATTTGGCAGATGTCTTCCAGTTTTCATTATATGTAACACTTGGAAAATTGAAGATGATACCCTGTCACAAACAAGAGTTTTCGCCCTTAATACATATTAAATGTAGTAAAATCTATGGGCAAATACACTTTTGCCATCACATTTTGCTATTAGGCACCGGATTAATATTCAAATTTAGGAATGTGTTGGCGTTCACAGTAGATGTCAACATGTTGAGGTCCGATTGCATATATTGCAGCATTAAAGAGTTACAGGCCATTGAGTTGATATCTCAATCAGCATCCTCAACGTCTTTCACTACAGATGAGTGTAATTGTTCACCCATATTAGATGTGTTGCTGCAGCTATAACTCAAACAGCTACATACCTCTGTGCATGAAATATAGTTATTCCAACAGCTACATTTTCCTGTGCATCCTCGTTTGCATCCACACTTTCCCAAATGCATTGTTTCAAACTGTTTCATGTAGTTGAGAATGAAGCGCTGGATCATATTTGCATTAGCTGCAAATTGTTCAAGTTTATTGACAACATATCTAGATTTGAACATGGTGATCGTGTCTGTAAACAACATTGCCGAGATACTGAATTTCGCCTGTAGTATTGCTGGCATCTCTCTGATATGCCTCTGCCAGATGAATAGATGACTCATTCAGGAATATCCGAATATCCGTTCTTCAGGTTCTCTTGCCAAGAAATTCTGAAAGTAAAGTCTGCATAGAACAATTAAAGTAAAAGTGTATGCTTATAGTGCTCGATACATGTGTTACCAATTGAGAATTTCCGTTACATTTGTAAGTGAATAGAGTCCATCCTCTACACATGATTGCTCAATTCCGCTCACCTCATAATTCCCCAATGTTGCCAGTGCTCAAAACACAACATAAAGTTCACCTTGGCAAAAGAGAAACGGCTTCATGATATATTCTCTATCAACCCACAGCATCATTGCCATATCGTACAACTGAGGATCAAGAGTCAATACAGTGACTGTGTCGCCTCCCATTACACAAATCGTAATATCACGTGCTCTCACGAGGCCTATGTAAAGTGTGCCATGGTATGTAGGAGGAAATCTGATCAAAGGCGCTAGCAGGTCAACATTGATCAAACTGTTATTAGAGGAGAGCAAAGAATTAAATGTGGCCCATGTTTCCACAACGCGGTTTTATCTTCTATTGTTATGCTATCTTCGGAACTTAAGCAGCCAATTACCCATTCCAGATCTGTCTTCATGTTCAAGTCTGTTACAGGGTGAAGTGTACTCAGTTTGCATACACCAGTTCTCTTTCTGAAACATATCTGCCAATTAACCATGCCAGATCTATCTTCATCTTCAAGTCTGTTACGGGGTGAAGTGTACTCAATTTACATACACCCTTTCTCTTTTTGGGCTCTGTAGCTTTACATCTTAACATCTCATAGCCACTGACATCATCTAACTCTTGGATTTTTGACGAAGAGTCAATTTCAAGTGATAACAACACTGGTATATAGCTATTGTCGTGTCATGAAGAGCGTTCATGCCACAGGGGGTTGCTTCTAGAAAATCTAGGTTGTCTAATGCAAACCAAACAAATATATCTTGAACCCACCATGGATGTAGATATATTCCACCCAAGAAGTCCATTTGCTTTCGAACAACATTTGCAATGTCAATATCTATCTCTATACCCTTTTTATAAGGAATGGCGATGCCTCACTAAGTGATTTGTGCACATCTCATGTCGACGCTGATGGAAGTTTCAAAGTGCTGTCTAAAAGCACTATCCTCATTCTGTGCTTTATATGACACTTGCCAATCGGACACGTATGCCGCCACAAAGTATTGTGCCAGAGTATGCGCTCTGATTTACAGACTCTTCCCTCCTTATAGTTATAACTCGATCAGTGCCTTGAATTGCATGCTGTTGGCTCGTACTCTGCAACTGTTCCATGGACACTTCTATGGGGGACGAAGTAGCGATAGCTCTCCTAAGGATTGTAGCTGCTTTCAACAGAACTTGTAAATCATCTTTCAAATCTCCTGCCATCAGGGCACTTACTATCAGAGTGTCGATCTTTATGCTTTGTCGAACCTGTTCAGATTTTGTTTTATCTTGAGGTTTATTGAAGTGAATGTCATGAATGTTATCTAAAATCAGTTGTTTTAGATATTTCTTGTACTGAGGATTCTCAGATAGACGAAACAAAATTTCCTTCTCGTAAACGTATATATGATTGGTGAATACCATTCATATTTAATATACAATATACAATATGCATAGTATAGGAGTATTCAGCTCAGTCTCAACTACGTCAATTATTTCAAATCTGACCAAACTTAACTTGACATTCTTGGTTTGTCAATGTCTCGCTTAACCTGAACTAAGCATGTTAAATGTTATTTCATGTCCTCTGCTACTGCCTTTAATGCATCACACGAGCACAACACTCTGCTTAGCCTTACTTTGAGGCTTACCTTATTTGGTTCCCTTCCAATTTCTAAGAGCTGGCTACCCATGTTTGCAGCTCACACCTCATGAAGCATATCATATGTGTATTTCTGGCAAATAACGCACACGCGTTTTTAAAAATGCTGTTCCCTGGTAGTTATGTTAGCGCTGGTTTCGTCATAGGACGATGGCCGTCTTCACTTCTTCTGCACCATGCTATTTGTCCATGTGTAATTCGTATTCCTGTAACCGTAATTAGTTTTTCAACCGAAGCAATAGACGCTCCAATATATAGTTTGTGTTGTCAGTTGCTCCACTGTTCATCTGACAAATAAAACAAAGTTGACAATCGATAGATTCCGACGTCTTGATGGACCATAGATCATCCATCTTACAGTTAATTTATCACATGTATAGTATATATTGTTGAGTATAAGTAGTAAGCAAATCTACGAATTAATACGGTGAACATATAGCAAGTGTATATATATATAGTGTCTATGCTGGCATAGACAGCAATAATACGGCGATATTAGTGTTGTAAAGGTGAGTTTATGAGCAGCTAATTACAATTAGTATAATCCAGTGGACAATTAAATGCTCAGAACAACAGGTGGCTTCATTTTCTGTGTTGTCTGTTGCTAGTGGAGTTATTTGAAAGTTGTATCCTATAGGGCTACGGCCAACGAGTTGTTCTGCATCATAGAATGCATGAAAACCTGTGTAATGACTCAGCCTATGGATGTTGACGCCACATATGCGCGTTAGGTCAGGGCCATATTAAACCATCGGCGGAAGGAGCAAGTGCCCAGGGCCCCACGTGTCAAGCTCACACACACACCCGCTCCCCGCCTCCCCCCAGCGGCTGCCTGGACGATCTGCAACTGAGTGCTTTATTTTTTGGGTTGGGGTGGTTGGGCTCGCTGTGGTGGCGTTAGTGGCAGTGGTGGCGGCGACGGTGTTTTATGTTTTGCAAGGTGGTGCTGTGTGCATAAACCGACAAGGCAATGGAATTCAAGTTTGGGGCATAGTCCTGAATACTAAACTCAGAAGTCCAGTTTCAAGAGAGATAAACTAGAAACATGTTGCATGTTCTGAAAATACTAGATTGAACAATTACTCACGTTCTTGTTTTTCTCCCTACAAAGTATGAAACGGCATCATGCCATTATTAAACATAAAACATGTACCATAGGCTTACAAAACACGTTATTATTATCTACGTGTTGAGGTTATAGCAAGTAATGTTTATAGAGCTTGAGTTGCCTCCGGTCTTCATCATGACGGCGACAGCTAAGTTAAAGTGTGAAATGCGCCGTTAAAGCCACCTAATTGTATGGTGCCTATTACTGATTAAATAACTTTAAGATAACAAAAGCTTTCAAAAGACATCTTACAATGGCCATGTCTCTATTTCAAGGCGCTGTTGCAAAACCATAGATTCACAGACAGTAGTAAAATGTTACCCAAAAGCAAACAAATTAGTGTAAAATGCCAAATAAAATATTTTGGCCAATTTAAAAAAAGCAATTTATAGCGAGTAGCCTATAGAGTATAGGTAGGCGCATGGTTCAATGTGTGAGTCGTGAGCTGAATGTGTATGCCCTACAGGTAGTCAAAGAAATCAATAGCTCGTCGTTAACTATATATAATAGGCCTAAGTTAAATAGACAGCCAGACCTGCCATCAACGACTGCCACATCAGTGCTAAAACCTGCTCCCGAAAAAGTGCACTTGTTGCAAATTAAAAATGTGGGCTAGATGTCAAAGAATCAAAGAACTAAACACGTGGGCCCATAACACAGCTATTCTCTCGATCAGGTTACTTTTGAGGGGCGGGCAACAGCAATGACTAACTGTAATTGACCCTTTGCCAATCGAACAAACCATAAATTTTCAGACTAGATCGTCCTAAAACGGCGCGTTCAACCGACAGATAGTCGACGATATTTAATCATAGTTCGGCATTCGAACGCTTCCTTAACTCTCTGTTCAGACAGAATAATGATATCCACATTAACGCGTGAGACACTATTGGCCAGACGAGTTAATGTTTGATCATAGAAGGCGCATTATGCTCGTTGTTTAGACTGGTTTCTTTTACTGAAAATCGCTGCCGTTGCCTAAACGACAGCATAAGGTAGCACGAGCTTATCATTACTTTGTTATTAAAATGTTCAATATATTTTAAGCTTATTTGTGTTAATATGTCGATACATTGATTTAGCGGCAGAGAGGGTTAATTTCAAAGTTTTTCGAAAACATAATTTGCATTTTGACGGTAATATAATACTATTACTCAAATACGGTTGAATAAGCTTGAATATGAGCGCGTGTGTAAATATCCACATGGTGCTTAGCTATGTAGGGTTGAGTCGACGCGGCCCTGTTTAAATTAGTCAAATCATTTACATGGACCTACACTAACTCGTAGATCCATCAGCAACTGCCTTTAGCACCCACAATCTCTAGCTAGCGCATTGCCTTTCCGATGGTTGGCTCTCTGTGCAGGTATATAATTAGCTGACTGGTATTCAAGTAAATAGTTGTATTTGGCGCTATATGGTTAATCATATCGATTGGACTATCTAATGTTTTATTATTGTGCTATATAGGTCATATTGAAATGCTTGATTGACCTAGGCCTATACTGTACGTCAATAAGCTATACTGTAGTGTAGGACATTTGGGTATACAGTAAGAGAGGCGTTCATCTGAACTACTGTTATAAAATGTATTGTGGATAGTTCGTAAAGTGCAATATAAACTTGATAGAATATTTTTGGTACTGTGACTTGTTTCCAATATACCAACATATCAAAGAGCACGCTTCATTCGTTGAGCAGTGTAGCCAGACCCTCGGTAGAACTTAATCCTTGTTTCGGTGGGTATATCAGGGTGCCGCTACTACAATGACGTACGTGAGAGCGTACATATTGGAAGGTGTATGCGTTCGCACGTGCACGCGTGCGAGCGTATTTACGCGCAGAAACACGCATGCGTGCGTGTTGTGTGTTTAGTTATGAGCGAGTACTCGCGTGCTCGAGGGCACGTGCGCGCGCGTGTGAGCGCACAAGAATGCAGGCCTATGCGCGTGTATGTGTACGTGCACAGTGTTGTCAAGAGTCAATAAATCACAGCCGACCTCGTGTTTTCAAGTTTCACATTTCAACATTCTTTATGCGCACAAGTCGATTTTTATAAATAAATTTAAATATAGATAATAAGACTCAAAATCTGTAGCCAGTAATAAAACAAGATTGTGTAAATAAGCCTGTCTATCAGATTATTGTCTCGCTCCGTAAGAAAAGCAAGACAATGGGAGGGGTGTGTGGGGTGGGTGTGGGGGTGGGGGGTGTGTGTAGGGGTGTGTGTGTGGGGAGCCTTTTAGGCGTCGTCGGCGTCGTCGGTGGCGGTGTGTTATTTGCGTTATAGTTTTTCATCAGCTTTATTAGTCAACAATAACTCATCCGATTTTAATGAAACCTGTTACCGACTGCTTCTATCAAATACAGGGATGAAATATTCAACATTACTAAACAGATTTCTAAAGGAATTTCTCATGTTTTTCCATGGCACATGGGTGATATTTGCCGTAAAGTTTTTCAGTAGCCTTATTAGTCAAGAATGGCTCATCCGATGTTGAAGAAACGTTACCGATTGGTTCTATCCCATGCAGAGATGCAATCTTCAATTTATTACTAAGCAGAATATGTTGGATGATATTTGCGTTAAAGTTTTTCATTATACTTATTAATCAACATTGGCTCGTCCGAGGTTGATGAAACTTGACCGACTCGTTTGCTTTCATACTGGGATAAGATTTCTTTACCCCACGGTTTCGGACTTTGAATATTTTCCACTTTTTATGTTAAAGTTTTTTGTTGTGGATATTAGTCAGCGGTAGCTTCTCCGATTTTAATGGAATATTACAGAAGTGTTCCATTAAATGCAAAGATGCAAACTACATCATTCCTAGGATGAAATTTTGAATAATTTCCTCTTTTTCCACAACTTTTGCACTTTGTTTTTCCAACCTTTTGGGTCAAATTTTCTTATTAGCCATATTATTCAAAAGTGGCTCTTCCGATTTCCGAAAATCTATTAATGAGACTACTGAGAGAAGTGTTCTATGCAATGCTGAGATGCAATCATCATCATTACTAGGATAAAACTTGGGATTCCCCTGCTTTTTCACAAGGTTATACTTGAATCTTTTTGTGTTAAAGTTTTTTATTGGCCTGTTTATACAACAATGAATCTACCGAGCGTAATGACTCTTTACAAAAAGCGGCAAATGATCTGTTACGCGGTACGAGGTTTTCGGTTGTTCAACAGCTACCGTTTGAAATTAGAGAACAACGGAAAAGACTTGTACCTGCTATGTTATGCGGCCCATACACGCTCAATATTATTGAATCAATATTATTTAAGTCAATATTCTGTCAAACCACTTCTGCCACACATGATTCAATAATATTGCACAATAAACATGTAAAATAAATAAATTGTACAACGATATTGCTCTGACAAATACACAGACAGCACAGTAATATTGCGCAACCGTCAATAAAAATCAAACCTTTTTTGATTTCTTCAATATATTGCGAAACCCGTCAATATCACACATAGACGATCAATATTATTGCGCAATATTCAATTGTGAGTACCTCACAATCTCGATCAGCGACAAAGACACACAGACCGCGATTTAGACGCACGAGAAAACTTCACAACCAGCATGACATCAAATCAATGGCACCACACATAGCGACAACTAGCAGGTACCACTAAACGTAGAAAAGATCGTCTAATACGGAACAAATTGCTAAGTATCATGATCACTGACACCATCATCCTCACCACTACCGCCACAACTAGCACCACCGCCACTAACAACATTACCAGCAACACTAATAACAGTGATCATAATAATGATGTCGGTGATCATCGTAAAAACGACAATGAAAATAATATCGATGGTGATAACAATGACTCTACAGATAGCTCTGATAGCAATAATAATAGTACTAATAATAATAATAATAATAATAATAATAATAATAATAATAACAACTAGGTCTGTTCCGTGAGCAGATATACGGCTTCCAAGAGGAACTGCACTCGAACTAGATCCTCTTTTCTTGTACTTCCTGTTGAATCCAGATCTCTGGTGAAATCCCGTTTCTAGAACTGGTTTAGATAATATTTCTTGTCTTTCGGATCAATCGCCTACGTGGCTTAGGAGAAGATCTATATACAGACACAAAACAGGTCACAAAAATCATGTGGATGATTGCCCATTCAGCAGTGAATAGGTAAATCAGTGATTGGTCATTCAGCCGTAAACAGGTCTAGAAGTGCATGACAATTTTGTTATCTTTACAATATGCTTAACGGACACTGGAAATTAGTACAAATTCAATGAAGTAAAAGTTAACATTCTGCAGTATATGGGTTAATACAACTCTAATATTTCACCAGTAGAAGGGTTAATAGGCAGGAACAACTTCCAGTCAGATTGTTTTGAAAAATATTCTGTGAGTATCCTTAGCATCTACAATAAGCGATAGGTTTGTATCAGCATTCATAAGTTCATGGGTTAATCGGCCCTTTGGTCAACTGGTATTACATGACAATTAAATCCCTATCACATTAATCTGTCTAGACCCTTTAAAGTAGCAAATCCAGTTTATTACCCCGTGGTAAACAGGTAGCAAATCCAGTTTATTAACCCGTGGTAAACAGGTAGCAAATCCAGTTTATTACCCCGTGGTAAACAGGTAGCAAATCCAGTTTATTACCCCGTGGTAAACAGGTAGCAAATCCAATTTATTACCCCGTGGTAAACAGGTAGCAAATCCAGTTTATTACCCCGTGGTAAACAGGTAGCAAATCCAGTTTATTACTCTGTGGTAAACAGGTAGCAAATCCAGTTTATTACCCCGTGGTAAACAGGTAGCAAATCCAGTTTATTACCCCGTGGTAAGCAGGTAGCAAATCCAGTTTATTACCCCGTGGTAAACAGGTAGCAGTTTATTACCCCGTGGTAAACAGGTAGCAAATGACCATTAAATGCCACATTAAATCATTTTTATCAGAGCCTCTACCAAACTGTTTGCTGCTACATAATAAAGAGGAAATTTGAGATCTAAATATCTTGGCTGTTTACTGATGGATGTGGTTTATTTTCTCAGCCCCTCTTGTGGACACTAACTCTGGTAACATGGAACCAGTTTGGTTGCTCTAGACCCAGTGGTTCTTGAGAACCACCCAGCAGAAAAGTGGATAAATAGTCCAAGATGGCTGCCAAACCAATCATAGCTCATTTTGAAAAGTAACAAATTCGAATTCAGGATACCAAATAACATATGCATAGCAATTTTTGGTATCAAAATCCATCAAATAAAAAAGTTCAAAATGGCCGCCGAGATGTGCAAATCTGATTGGTCCAGTTTGTTTAAATATGAACTTTTTACGAACAATCTTCAATCGCCCACATGATAGAATGCTATTCTCCGAATTTCAACTCGATCGCGCCAGTACTTCCACAGGAGAAGATTATTTTGTGTTTAATGATGTCATCAAGATGGCTATCAAACCCCGCAGCCAAATCATGTTCCTTTTAGTAATTTTGATCCCAGTACCTAAGTAGACCAGAGACCTGAGTTTTGGGTCGATTGACTTGCTGGTTTCGGAAAAGTATTTTGAAATTCTGGCAAAGCTGGCGGAAGAATAAAAATAATAATAAACGGAACAATCACTCTTGGAAGCCTAATAATAATAATAATAATAATAATAATAATAATAATAATAATAATAATAATAATAATAATGAGTCAAGTGCGACAGATGTCACACGAAGTACTTGTGTTGCATCAGCTACGAACGCGACACGTGAAACTGCTGATGTTACTAACACGACTACTACTTCTGTTACCACGCACACTGCTATCGCCGCTGCTACATCAAGTGTCACTACCGTCACTGCTACACAAATTACCACTATGGCGGCTGCTACACAAAGTACCTTTACTGCGGCTGTTACACAAATTATCGCCCCCACTGCTGCTACACAGATTACCGCTACAACTGCTGCTACACAAATTACTGCTACAACTGCTGCTACACAAATTACCACTCCCACTGCTGCTACACAAATTACTGCCACAACTGCTGCTACACAAATTACCACTCCCACTGCTGCCACACAAATTACCGCTACAACTGCTGCTACACAAATTACTGCTACAACTGCTGCTACACAAATCACCGCTAAAACTGCTGCTACACAAATTTCTGCTAACATCTGCTGCTACACAAATTACTACTTCCACTGCTGCTACACAAATTACTGCCACAACTGCTGCTACACAAATTACCACTCCCACTGCTGCCACATAAATTACCGCTACAACTGCTGCTACACAAATTACTGCTAAAACTGCTGCTACACAAATTTCTGCTACAACTGCTGCTACACAAATTACTACTCCCACTGCTGCTACACAAATTACCGCTACAACTGCTGCTACAGAAATTACTGCTACAACTGCTGCTACACAAATCACCGCTACAACTGCTGCTACAGAAATTACCGCTACAACTGCTGCTACACAAATTACTGCTAACATCTGCTGCTACACAAATTACTGCCACAACTGCTGCTACACAAATTACCACTCCCACTGCTGCTACACAAATTACCGCTACAACTGCTGCTACACAAATTACCGTTAAAACTGCTGTTACAGAAATTACCGCTACAACTGCTGCTACACAAATTACTGCTAACATCTGCTGCTACACCAATTACTGCCACAACTGCTGCTACACAAATTACCACTCCCACTGCTGCTACACAAATTACCGCTACAACTGCTGCTACACAAATCACCGCTACAACTGCTGCTACACAAATTACTGCCACAACTGCTGCTACACAAATTACCACTCCCACTGCTGCTACACAAATTTCTGCTACAACTGCTGCTACACAAATTACCACTCCCACTGCTGCTACACAAATTACCGCTACAACTGCTGCTACACAAATCACCGCTACAGAAATTACCGCTACAACTGCTGCTATACAAATTACTGCTAACATCTGCTGCTACACAAATTACTGCCACAACTGCTGCTACACAAATTACCACTCCCACTGCTGCTACACAAATTACCGCTACAACTGCTGCTACACAAATCACCGCTACATCTGCTGCTACAGAAATTACCGCTACAACTGCTGCTACACAAATTACTGCTAACATCTGATCTGCTGCTACACAAATTACCACTCCCACTGCTGCTACACAAATTACCATTCCCACTGCTGCTACACAAATTGTCACTCCCACTGCTGCTACATAAATTACTGCTACAACTGCTGCTGCACAAATTACTGCTACAATTGCTGCTACACAAAATTCCACTCCCACTGCTGCTACACAAATCACTGCTCCCACTGCTGCTATACAAATTACTGCTACAACTGCTGCTACACAAATTACTGCTACAACTGCCGCTACACAAATTACTGCTACAACTGCTGCTACACAAATTACCACTCCCACTGCTGCTACACAAATTACCGCTCCCACTGCTGCTATACAAATTACTGCTACAATTGCTGCTACACAAATTACTGCTCGCACTGCTGCTACACAAATTACTGCTCCCACTGCTGTTACACAAATTATTACTCACACTGCTGCTATACAAATTCCACTCCCACTGCTGCTACACAAATTCCCACTCCCACTGTTGCTACACAAATTATCACTCCCACTGCTGCTATACAAATTCCACTCTCACTGCTGCTACACAAATTCTCACTCCCACTGCTGCTACACGAACTACCATTACCACTGCTGCGACACAAATTACCATTACCACTGCTGCTACACAAATTACCATTACCACTGCTGCGACACAAATTCTCGCTACCGGGGCTGCTACACAATTTATCTCCATCACGGCTGCTACAGCTACTGATCCCATTAACCCCGATCCTAGTAATACATCGTTTAGCCATGGTTTAACACGAGCCGCACAAAATAGAGTGGACGCTGCCCCGAACGTTAACCCTAATGTAACACATGAAGACTCCCCCATAGCGCCAACTGACAAAGGATGCCTAAATTGTCTTTTAATCAATTTATGTGGGCTACTGTCCAAGTTAAGAGGTCCCGACTTCGAGGATTTTGTTTCAAATTATGATCTGATTGCTGTAACAGAAACAAAATTAAGTCAGGACGACGCAATTACCGTTAAAGGGGTTATTTACAAAAAGAACAATAGAACTAAATGCAAAATTAGATCTGGTGGGGTCGCTTTATTAATTAGACAGGACATCTCTGAGCACATTTGTATACTTGAATCTGAGTACGAAATTAGCCTATGGTTTAAGATGAGCAAAAAGCTTCTACGTCAGGAGACTATTGGTGGAGTCTTATACGTGCCCACAGAAAACTTTAATTACTCTAATATTTCTCTCTTTGATGTAATAGAGCAAGAAGATCTCTGTAAAATCGACGAGAATGATCAACCAATAATCCTCCTGGGTGGTTTTAATGCCCATACTGATCACATGATTGATTTTATTGAAACTGTTAACCAACGAGACGACCCGCGTTTTACTTTAAAGTGATACTTTATCTTTTAATATTGATGTTAATAATGACACACCCTTCTATGAAGGAAGGGGAGGTGGTCTGAAGACGACAAAAGAAACAAATACGGGAATAGACTAATTGAGATGTGCAAGAACGTAAACATACTTATTGTAAACAGGAGGGCCGGAAATGATAAGCACATTGGCAAACTTACCTGCAGAGGTACCAGTGTGGTAGATTATTGCATTGTATCCCCTTGTATGTTTCAGCTTATAACTATGCTTGATATACTTGATTTTAAAAAACTGTTGTCAGATGTCCACAAGTCTGTGCTTATTGTCTTTAAGTCAAATCTAAATAACAATGTAGATACTAATTGTATAAAAGACGATAGAGAACATGTTCTGCCTCCCAAACCAAAATGGCAAACTAAAGCCCTTTTCACATGCACAGGTTTGCATACCTATGTATTTTATTTGCATATATGCGAATATACACACCTATGTAAATGTATCATGTGAATGCAAATACATATGTGTGTAAATTTGCACATTGATCAAATTTGTATCTAGTGGAGACCATATGCAAATGTAAATTTGCATATATGTAATTTTGCACTATGAGTATTTTTCGGCATGTGAACGCATTGCAAATTTGCATACCAGGCAGTATTTCAGCGAGTAATTTGTACGGCGTAGTCAGATCTATTTATAGAGTTGTTGTCGTCTCAGAACCAGCTAAAATAACTGTGATGCAACATTTTCATAGGAAAGGTTAGCAGTAGGCTCACTTCTCAAACGAACAGATCAGAGTTAAGAGTGAAAAGTAAATTATAAGTGATAAGTGCAAAATGCCACCTAAATCAAAGCAGGAGAATCGACGAGGTGCTTCGTGGACAGAAGAAGAGAATCTTTGTTTATTAAGTTTATGGCAGGAACTCAGTGTAGAAGAGCAATTAGATGATTCAAAATTAAATAATGCCGGAAGTTACAGAAGACTCCCTCTTGAGATGAACGAAAAGGGACATGATAAAACCTCTGATCAGTGCAAAGCCAAGATGCATACATTGATGTGTGGTTATAGACTGTGTAAAGGAAACATGAATAAAAGTGGGAAAAGACTTGTAAATACTTTGATATATTGGATGCAATATTGGGCACAAGATCAGCATCATCGTCGGAGAAAATAATTGAGCCACTCAGCAAGAAAAAGAGAGTAGCTGATTCAGAAAGTGAACAACGTGACTCTGAGGTCTTAAATGATGATGTAGGCAATTTAAGTGAACCACGTGGCAATGGCGATGACGGTAGGCCTGGTGCCATGCACATTAATGAAGAAATAGAAAGTCCGAAACAAACAACAGAAACAGATGAATGTGCCAAACCATTGACATCTAAAATGGCAATGAGGTAATTGTCGAAAATGTCAAGGAGAATCACGCTAAAGATAAAACCAGAAAGACTAAAAAACGGGAAAAGAAGGACATGGCTTGAAATTGCTTTAGGATCTGCTATGGAAGGATTTAGCCATTCAAATGAGAAGGCGGATGAGAAATTCGTGAGTCATGAAAAGCAAAAGTTAGAAGTAGAGATGAAACGGTTGGATTTTGAAAAGAAGAAACTTGAAGTGGAAGAACGACAGAGACGAGAGGAGAGACAACATCAATACATTATGATACAAATGATACTGGGCATGGTGGGCCACAATCCAATGCAAAGTTCCGGTACAATGCAGCAAGTTCCGGTACCAAACCAGATATTCACTCATCCACAAGGTGCCTAATATTCACAAAACCAGTGGTCAAATCCTGATGATTCAAGTTTGGACCATTCAAATAATAGCTCCTATTTTAACCTTTGATTAACCTTTGATTCTTTTGTGTGAGAGCAACTGATCATAGGTTCCTTTTTACTTTTGTGTTATGAACAGTTTAAGAACAGTAATTGGTTGCAAGAAATAATGTTCAGCAATTATCATTACAATGATATTTGTTAGATGACTTTCCTTTCGTGTTTATGAAGCGCTTACATTGACCTTTGTTTGATGACTTTTTCTTTTCGTGTTTATGAACAGCTTTCATTGACAATTGTTCGTTGACTTTCTTTTCGTATTTATGAACAGCTTATGAAACTATATCAGCTGTAACGGTAATCAGCAATTATCGTTGCATTGACACTTTTCAAGAACCTAAACATTAATACTCGTTAATTGTTCCAAATCATTATAAACGGTGTTGCTGCAATGCTTGATTAAAATGCTTGATTAAAAATGCTCAATTTATGACTTTTGTAAATTTGATTCCAACTTTTTTGAAGCATCTCAAAAGGAGCATATTTTAACTATGCCCGATATCTCATTGCCCTATACCCATCGACGCTAGTGGAGAGGGTCTTGCATATTGTTTGTGTGTTAGTCTGTCAGTCTGTCCATGGCTATATCTCGCAAGACTATAGCGTGATTTGTCCGAAATTCTAACCCTTCAACCCCGAGCTTTTCGGAGCTTCCAGAATCTCAATTTTAACACAGTCATACAACCATGATAAATATGATGTTGACTATTTTGAAATGTATTTGACTGGAATATGTTAGCGCTATAGCCGTCAAAATATTCAACAGTCTATTTATCAAATTGTAAATAAATTTTCATATTTAGTCTTTCTGGCTCAAAGGGTTAACATAAGAATGATATGGGAAACTGGGATTTCCCAAGTTCAGAATATTTTGAACCTTATTTGACTTGAAGCTGTTATTCCTTCCCTATCGCCACATGCAGATCAGTCAGTAAAATATGGGCATACTGTATAACATCACGCACAGTGCAATTGTTCGTATAAACAGCATGTTTTAATTATTAACTTCATTCAAACGTTTCTGTATTAAATGGCCATACAATAGTAGGAAATGTAAAATCGTATGGGATGCTGCACACGCCCTCATTCCCTCAACAAAAGTGTAGCACAATATTTCCGAAAAATAGCTTGCATAGGCAGAAGAAACATTAATTAACTTGGTCCTTTTCTCAAGGAAAACTCATTATCTCCATGCCAAGGCAACCATATAGAAAAGCTTTTGAATATCATCAAAATATTTTGCTGAGAAACAACTATTTCTGCCAAGAGCAGCAGTGGATTCTAATCAGATTATATATATATATATATATATATATATATATATATATATATATATATATATATATATATATATATATATATATATATATATATATATATATATATATATATTCAATGATTTTCATGTGCACTTGCTTTAAAATTGAGTCACTGAGGTTTCATTGAGAAATGTGTTGAAGCTAGTCAAACATATTACAGAATATTATATGCAAATGCAGAGGCAATGTTGTCACGGATTCTGCTCATGCTCTCCATCTTCTCCAATGTCTTCACCTTAGATCTCCGCCTCTTCCTCATTACAAAGCTCTTTGTAGCCTTCATGGCGTATTTCACAGAGATTATGAAGGACAACAAAAGCTGCTGCAATGACAGTACATGCGAAATCAACGTTTACGTCTAGTCGTTTTTGTAGTCTCTTCCATCGCCCTTTCAGTCTCCCAAATGAGTCTTATATTGTCATTCTTGCCCTGCTCAACCGGTAGTTGAAGGTACTTTGAACTGCTGATAACTGACACCTGTTTGAATATGGTTTAAGCAACCATGATTTGAGTGGGTATGCTGGATCGCCAAGCAGAACAATAGGTATTGAAATGCCCTTATTCGGAAGTACAACATCGTTTAACCAGTTTGGAAAGAGCAATTTGTTTTCACCCTTATAATAAATTTCTGAATTTGCTAATATGCGTGCATCATACACTCTGTCCGGCCAACCGATGTTAAAGTCATGAAGAATATATTTATAGTCACAAACTCCTTGAAGTACTAGGGAATAGAAACCTTTTCTATTTATATAGTCTCCATGTGAATTCTGTGGCGCTATTATTGGAATATGACAGCCATCAATTGCGCCTCCACAGTTAGAGAAGCCCCACAGTTCCTCATAACCCCCTATAACATCCTTAAGGTCATCCTTCTTTGGAAGGTGTACATAGTGATAAAGTAGGTTTTCTACAATGACATTGCAGACATTATAGACACATTTAAAAACTGTTGATACTCCAACACCAAATAGATTGGCAACTGTTCTATATTCTGCCGAACAGGCAAGCCAATAGACAGTGATTGCGACTTGTTTTGTAGTATTAACAGCTTCGTGTACCGGATTGTCCTTTGGCATTAAACTAGATTCCAATTCTGAACACAGAAAGTCAAATTTTTCCTTTCCCGTTCTAAAATGCTCACGCCATTGGCGGTCACCAAAGGTCTCCAAAAAACAACTCTATTCCACCAATCAGAAGATCTTTCCTTTTTCCATATTTGTTTTTCATGTGATAATCCAATTGCCAAACCTACAATACTTTATATGGCAATATTCTTCGGTGTAATCTTTAATAACTCAGTCTTTCCATCTTGGATACCACTTTTTAACTGAAATAAACTCAGTATTAGCCCAAATTCTTATACCTCATGTAAATGCTTGGGAAATTTACTTTTACATACGTAGTCAAATTTACATATGGGCAAAATTGCATACATGTGTAAATTTTCGTCATGTGAAAAGGGCTTTAAATACAAATGTATTTTTGAGTAGTATTGACACAACTTGTGTACAAACTATCCTCCGGCATCTAGACATGTTGGCTGCTGCTCCAGTAATTGGTGCTGAAAGCGTCAATAATATTGTAGCTCAAATTACATCCACACTGACTAATGCAGGCAAAATGTCTGGGTGCATGAGGAGTGGAGCCAGAAAGAAAACGGCCCCTAGAAATAATGACAACCCGTGGTACAATCAAGCCTGCAAAAATAAACGAAAAGAATTCTATCAAGCAAAACGAGAATATTTAAAAAAAAGAAAAATGACGCCAACAAAGAAATAAAGCAAGGTATGAGTAAAAACTACAAAGAGAGTTGAAGAAACAATATAAAATATGTTTTAATTCATTTACGAAAAGATTGGGTGACGTAAAGCATCGCGACCCAAAAGCGTTCTGGAATATCATAAATGCACCGGCGTCACAGAAACAACCAAAAGTACCCAAGGTAGAAAGTTTAATAGATCATTTCAAAAAGCTGAACGAGGCCTCGGAAACCACTGTAGAGCCAGATTTTCAAACGTTAGCTTCAGTAAATAAGACCGTTGCTTTAAATGACCCTTTCAAGGAAGAAGAAATAACAACGGCTATTACCCAGCTTAAAAACAATAAGGCCTGCGGTATAGACCAGATATTGAACGAATTTCTAAAATTCTCAACACTGTGCATGTTGGATGTCTATACCAAACTGTTCAAAATTATTTTGGCATCATGGCATATACCGGAAAATTGGACCAAAGGCATAATTTTAGCATTATATAAAAACAAAGGCTCTATATTGGATCCTGGAAATTATAGGCGTATCACCCTCCTTAGCTGTTTTTGCAAGCTTTTTACTACTGTCATTGACAACAGACTGACGAAGTACGCGGACGGTATTGATCTAATTTGGGAAGAGCAGGCTGGATTTAGGACGGGGTACTCTACCACAGATCATATTTTTGCATTAAAAGCATTAATAGATGTATATTTAGCAAAGTGCAAGCGTCTTTACTGCGCGTTTGTAGATTATAAAAAGACATTCGACTCTGTACATAGAATACATTTATGGATGAAACTGTTGTCAAGCAATAGTAATGGTAAAATATTTCTATTAATTTATAATTTATATAAAGGTGCTAAATCAGGCATCAAGGATTCTGTAAATAGCAATATGTCTGATTTTTCCCAATGTGATCTCGGGGTAAGGCAAGGGGAAAATTTATCTCCGTTATTATTTGCCTTATACTTAAATGACGTATAAAGCACCATTTCTGCATCTTACAATGGCATTTCTCAATTATCTGAATCAAAATTCAGGATTGAATCTGACATATACCTAAAACTATCTATATTATTATATGCGGATGATACAATAATAATGGCAGGATCGCCGCCAGAACTACAAAAAGCATTAAACGCACTGCGTGACTACTGCAACACATGGGCATTATCTATTAACGTCTCCAAGACAAAATGTATGATAATCTCTAGAGGCAAGCTCAGAAACTGCCCAAAATTTACGCTCGGCCATGAAGATATAGAAATCGTGCAAGAATACCCATATTTAGGTATACTCTTTGCATACAACGGCAAGTTTACTAGGGCTATAAAGCACATGCATGACAAAGCCAGTAGAGCTATGTTCGCCTTAATTTCAAAAGCAACCTCTCTCCATTTACCGATAGATATACTGCTAGAACTTCTCGATTCTATGGTATGCCCAATCATGCCTTACGGATGCGAAATATGGGGCTTTGAGAATGTCACGCTGGCTGAAAAATTACAAAAACGATTCTATGAAATGATTTTAGGAGTTAAAAATTCTACACACACTGCAATGGTTTATGGCGAACTTGGCCAGTTCCCGTGGAGCATAAAAATTAATAATAGGATAACCACATACTGGGCAAAATTAGTGTGTGGGAAAATGGCGAAAATCTCATATAAACTATACCGATTGTTACTATGCATGCACGAAAATAACGAATTCCAATGGCCATGGATATCACATGTGAAAGCACTCCTTGATAATACTGGGTTTACTGTCTGATCAGTATATCCAGTATATCCAGAAATGGAGAGGCGATGTTTTTAACAGCAGTATTTGCACATCGTATAGAATTTTTAAAGAAACTTTTAGACTAGAAACGTATTTAACCTCGCTCCCTCAGACACTGTCGAAAATGCTATGTAAATTTAGAACTTCTAATCACAGGTTACCAATAGAGGGTGGGCGATTTGAACATCTCCCTAGGAATGAGCGTGTTTGCACCTTATGCAATCCAACCACACTGGGAGATGAGTTTCATTATCTTTTCGAATGTCCATCTCTAGCTGTAGAAAGAAAAACGTATATCGATAGATACTTTAGAGTAAATCCAAATACTGTTAAAATGTATCAACTCGTGAATGAACAAAGACGGGCGAAGTTGATAGCACTATGTAAATTTATCAACGTTATTTTCAACCGGTTCAAATGAATAAGAATATACAGTTTTAATATATAATGAATATTTTCCGTGGTTTGATAAGCGGTCACTGCTGTCTTATGCAGCAGTGGCTACCGATGCAACTAAGTTAAATATTGATCTGTAATGTAAACTAAAAGACTACTGAATAGTGCTCGAAGTGCGTACCTGCGTGTTGGGCACACGTGCGCGTGTTTGCATGCGCGCGTGCGTAGGCGTGCGTCCTGAGATATACAAATACCTACATATATACATATACCTTGATAAAATTGCTATTTAGCACACTTGAATATCAATACTTAATTTCAAAAGCAATTATCTGGCCTTGATCTGGGCGGAGGTCGTCGCTCCAAAAGAGAGCGGCGCCCATCGACCAGCCTTGGAAAACCTCGTCGCAGGAGAATACTGGCTCTGATCAAGAGAATTTGGTGAAGTATTTTATGCAAATGGTAAATACATGTGGCATTCGGCTGACCGTGTTCGTGAGGCTATCGTCTTGAACTGGTGCCTGACTAAGCAATTGAAATCTGGCACCGGCGTATGACGCATGCTTCGCAGACGCGACCGGTCAAATGCCATAACTGACTGTGAAATAGATTATATGTACAGATAATATAGTATTGTTTATGGACTGTATACCGCCATTACTAAAGTATTATACATGTACTTGTATTCGTATACTTCAAGAGAAGTGAGCCGAATAAACTAAACTAAACTAAAAATGCTCTATGCAATGCAGAGAGGCGATCGGCATCATTATTAGGATAAGAGTTTAGATTTTTTCTCTTTTCACTGTTTGGTCTTTGTATTTTTCATCCCTTTTTGCACTAAAGCTTTTATTGACCTTACCCCGTTAACGCTCATATCAGCCAAAAAATGGCGTCTGCAGTTGTCTTGATAAATGTCCATTTGCAGATCAAGAGAAGACTATTTTTGAAAGCTTACCACTGGAATGACTGGCCGGATAGCCGAGCCAGTCATTCCAGTGGTAAATTTTCAAAAATGGTCTTCTGTTGGTCTGCAAATTGACATTTTCTATGTGAAAATTGAAATTTTCTTTAGCAAATTCAATGGTTAAATGGGTACTACTCAACACTGGCTCCTCCGATTTTAATTAAACTTTTCAGAAGTGTTCTACGCGATGTCGAGATGCATGATATTGAATACTTTACTCTTTTTTTTACGGCTGGGGACTTTGTATTTTCCCCCTTTTCCGCTCTAAAGTTTGTTATTGACCCTATTAGTCAACAGTGGCGCCTCCGATTTAACTAAACTTAATAGAGCTGTGCTATACAATGGCGAAATGCAAACTACACGATTATTAGGGTGAGATTTTGAATTTTTATTGGGGTTGGTTTTTCACCTTTTTGCTTTGAAGTTTCGTTATTGGTCATAATATTTAATAGTGACTTTTCAGAAAACTTTACAGAGATGTTCTATTTAATGCAGTTGTTAACCACGTCGCTAAGTAAAGTGAAACTTTTGATTTTTATTATTATTATATTTTTTCACAGTTTTACACTTTGAATTATTTCCCTCTTTTGTACTAAAAATCTGTAGTGCCTTATTATTCATGAAATGCTCTTCCAATTTAACTGAAACTTTACAGAAGTGGTCTATCCAATGCTGAGATTCAATATACATTACTATACATATAAACATATGTTACCTTGTAACTGCGCCACAATAAGAATATTTCTTCTGTGCTAAAGAGAATGATAAGAATTTTGTGGTCCAAAAGGTGCCAAAGTGATTTGAGGCGTCCAACGTATAATTAGTTAAAATGCCTCCATGAAATTATAATACTGTATAATACTAAAAGGCATCCATAGGGGCAATACCTATCAGGTGTTCGCGTTCTTATGTCTTGTATAAATTACCTATGTAAAAAGTGAAATATTGAGAAACAGGAACTAGGAAAAATGTCCCCATGCGCAGGTGAAGTATAGAGTGAATGATGATCCCGCCGCCATCGCCGACGACGAAAACAAAGAGGACGACTATTAGTGACTGTTTCTGCAGCTGAAGAAGCGAAAACCTCTTGCAGCGGCAGACAGTGTTCCTTTAAGCTTCTCCACTGTATTTTGGAGGCATCTGCACATTCTAGTGCTTTCAGAACATGCGTATTTTCTGGCATTCGAAGAACATGTCCGAACATAGATCATCAATGTGGAGAGACTGTTACAGATAGCGACTCTGTATTACACAAAGTGCTGTACTTGATTTCATACTGTGCGGCAAGCGATGATCTGCAATGGCTCGCAGATGTTTGCGGTGACATGCCTCAAGTTTGTTCAAGAGAGCATTTGGGGCTGCCCATCTGTTACTATTTTATAGCATTATGGAAACACATGTACTCGTGTAGCATCATATAGTTGTTTCTTGACTGCCATTGGAATTTTATAGCCACGAATCTACAACTTCCAAAATAGACTGGAGGGCGATACTTCCTGTTTCACAGCGACTTCAAATATCGGTAGACCTGCAGAGGAAATCCAAGATTCCGCTCTACTTCCACTTCTCAGTGACTCGACAGGAGGGTGGCGCGTGGGGGTGGGGGAGGTTCCTACAGTCATCATCCATTCATGTGATGTTGGATGGGTATACGTGAGTCAACTCTGTTTTGGCGTCAGTCACGGAGAGAATTTGCAGCGCTGAGCTGTGCTGTAGCTATTGGAAGCAATGTATTGATAGGACCGTTTTCCTCGTCGATAAAGTTAAGATCATCTGCATACTCCATCTCTAGTGGCATAACTATCATTGAGATTGGATGGTTTTAGTCTTGTAGAGTGTTCTCGAACATATGATAGTGCTGCGGCAAGTGCAACTCACTGGTGATAAACCGTTACCTTGTGGTGATCGTATTGATGTTTCAAACTGTGCAGAAAGCGCTGATTTGACACATATACACACGCACGCACGCACACCTACCCACCCTCCCACCCACCCGTCCACCCGCCCGCTCGCTTGCGTGCACCACGCGCGCACGCATGCGTGCATACCCGCCCGCCCAACTACCCGCCCGCCTACTCGCCCCCAGTACGTACGTACGCACACCTACCCACCCACCCGCACACACCCACCCGCCTGCCCACCTGCCCGCCTATCCACCCCCCCACCCGCATGCACACGCATGCGCGCTTGCACGCACGCCTGCCCACCCACCCGTATGCACACCTACCCACCCATCCGCACACACCCACTGGCTTGCTGGCCAACCCGCCTACCCACCCGCCCGCCTGCCCACCCGCGCACAAGTATGCGCTTGCGCTCACGCACATGCGGCCACGCACATGCGCACATATTCGTTTTGTGTTTGCCAATAACAGTCTCACCAAGCGTAGTTCGTCATCATGGCCGTCAGTTTGATGGAGAAACTGAAGGATCTGTGGTCTCTTGATGGTATCAAATGCACGTGACGTGACGATTACCATTCTTATAGAAGTCCCAATGCTTTGATTGTACTACGGATGTCAACATTCGTTGTGGCTAGACTGTGCCCTCTTTCAAAATCACAGTGCCAGTTTCCAGTAAATTTGTCAATCTTATCTAAGATACGAGATAATGTCGCATTTGATAATCTTTCGGATGCTTTTCAAAAACACTATTGGTCTGTTGGAAAGAGTTCCAGTTGTTTCCTAGGCTTTGAGAATGCGATGCGTGTACCTCCTCCCACGGCATCGATGGGGAGTTGTTGTTTAAAGGCAGAGTTGATAATGTGTGGTATTTGTGTCGAGCTGGTATTATCTTCACATTTGAGGAGTCCATTATTCATGCCACCCGGAACGCATGCACGGCCATTCGTTAGAGATCTTAAAGCCTTTCTAAGTTCTGCTTCTGTTATTGGCTTTTGCATGGACCGTGGATGCCCTTCAGATGTGTGTAAAGGTTTGTTTTCTGTATCAGTGAACCGATCATTGGGTCATTCCTTGATTGTTCAGCCTTTCCCTGCTTAGCGCCCATGCGGTGACTGCCAGGGTTATGGCCAGTGGTTGTAGTGGAGTGTTGATTTTTAATGTTTTGCTTGCTCTGAACAGTTTTCGGTGGACGTGATCTCATTTACCAGGGCATCTGATCTTTTGATGGCGAGTTCTTTCATTCGATCACTGATCATGATTTGGCGCATGATCTTATTGCCATTCTGTCTTAGTGCAGTTTGGTGTTTATTTCGACTGCTTTGATATATATGTAGTCGCGACGTTTTCTTTTGTTCAGGCAGCTTTGTACCAAGTGAATCATCAATATCGTTGGTATTCCTGGCTTTAATGTTACTTTAACAGCTGATGTTTCCACGTAGTGTAGGAATTTACTTAGTTTGGTTTACAGTTAAAGTCCTCCAGAGTAAACACGTATGCACTGGTTTGTAACAACGTAGGTACGCGAGTCTCTGTGTCCAGGTTGTTCGATGAGAGCACGCGTGCTTAAAGGCTTTGTTTGTTGCATATGAAACATAAGTGCAGATAAAGGCAACTAATGCATCTCAATTACTGTTGCGTTTTCCCCATTCTTAGCAGTTGTGCCATATACATTCAAAATGTGATATTTTGTGGTAGTGCTATTTTTCATTGATATGGCTAGGTTAGTAATTGCAATGCGTGTATTGATGTATGAAAAATCGAGGATATAGTCCATCGGTATTCAATTACAAGACATAAGCCTCGGTGATTGGCTTCTTTCTTTTCGATTGAAATCGGTGTATGCCTGACTGCAAGAGGTGTTGTGAATGAGTGGATATATTTGTTTCTTGGATGCGTTATCAATGTCGTAGTAACCACAGTCTCTGCCCAGGGTTTCTTTTTCGATGAGCTGGCTAGACTGGGAACGTTCCATGTTGCGTTAGCTAAACCAAATAGATGTGGCGGTACTTGAGGGTATTGCCGAGTTGTTTGGTTAAAGAGAATTAGCCATGACCATGCTATTGCCCGTATGTGGATGTCAGTTCGCAAATCTTGACGACGTTAGGTTCCCCGAAGGTACAGGCGGAGCAGACTGCGCGAATGTGTCAGCATATCCTCCATAGACTGAATATCATTCTCTAAGTCATATGTCCTATGATTTATACAAAGATGCGTGAATAATGAAACCATAATACCAGAAACTACTGATCGCCTATAAATTATTTTATACTATCAATCTTGTGCCTCGTATCATGCAAGCTTAAGCAGTTTTCAGTTGTAGCGTCTGCTAATAACGTCGAGATGTAAACCAGAAAAAATTCTCTTATTGGGGTTTGAAATTTAGTGCAGTTCCATCTTCCAATATCTCTCACGCTCTAATGCAAAAGACACAGGCATGGGGCCTACTTGAACAAGAAAGTATGGATAACCTTTCATTTCTGGCTTACACGGTCAGAATAATATGATCATTTGCACAATGGTCAACGAGGGATACAACTACCTACAACTTTGGACAGATTATTTCCACACGCGCGCGCGCACGCACGCGCGCGCACGCACCCACGCGCGCACGCACCCACGCACACGCATGCTTTGCTTCCACAGTTTTACACTGGTATCCATTTATACCCTTGAGTGGAAAGAAATGAGGAGGAAGAAGAAAATTTACTACGTTTCCAACTGAGGCGGGAATATCACCTCACCCCACCCCACCCTAAAAAACATTCAAGAGGAGCCATCTAAGGCTATCTAGATTTCAATTTATTTTTTGGAGAGGACCCCGGGACCTACCTCGATTTAGTTTGCCTTTAGCTTCCCACTCACTCCCTTAGCTTTAAACACATTCCTACGCCTATTTGACCAATATCAATGAGTAAGCGTGGCCAACGAGGTGATGGCTCCATAAATTACATCATGATAATAGCAATAATAACCTAGTACTAAATATTAAAAAATGGCACAATGTCTGACGATTATGATTATGATTTATGAAAATCCTGATTCCTGACGTTTCATGCTAGTGTTAGTCATTGGGGTTGTGCGATTGTGAGGTGGTTGGTGGCGTTCATCATTGATGTGAACAGGATTTAAGTTTAAATGTTCTTTTTATTTCCTAAGGAGTGCAACGAAAGTACATATACAAGAAGCATCCACGATGTTACCATATGAACATGTATGGCACCAGATGTATTATCCACATCGGCCAATGCATTGAGTGGGGCAGATTTAAATCGCAGCCATTCAAATTAGTGCCGGTACATCTGTGTTTGTACAATAGAGCGATCACACGTAAAACTCGATTGAGGCGCATTTACAGGCCCAGGCATTCCCACGTATAGCTAATCAACCGGGCGTGAGCGACCAAGAACCATTGTGTTTAGTGTGGGTTTAGCTGTTAACGAAATGTTCGACGAAATCCCGGCTAAAGAACTCTACCACATATATCGTAATAATATACATGTAGTATTCGTTACTAAGTTACTTTATTATTGAATATTTTGAAAACAGTTTGAATGAGAGTTGCCGCAACAAGTTTCAGTCAAATTAATTTCAAAAGGTGTCTTTATGCACACCCATATTGAATGGCGAGTCTGGACATCAATTTATGGAAATCCAGTGTAGCAATTGGTACTACCGAGCAGGAAGACAGAATATGGCTAGATAATATGACTAAGCGCCCTGTCGTAACCTGATCAATATCGAACAACTGACGCAACTACTACGCCTCTATCTGAGCACAATGTGATCAAATAGGCCTATCAGAAATAGCGTATTAACATGACACAATTTACGGATACAAATACGGAGAATAATAACGAATGAGAATCAAAACAAATAGTGGCGAGTAATTTTCAAACAAGATTGTTTATCAAGGAAATTTCAAATTAAGTAAATTCGTGTGTTGACTTATCAGTATGAGCTACGAACGGCTAAAGAGACGATTGCTGGACGAGAAAAAGGTATGGGTGGATCCAGATTTCCCTCCAAGCAATGCGTCTCTGTATTTCAATGGCGTACCAAATGCGGACAGCCCCACTAACATCACATGGAAGCGCCCAACAGTAAGTTGATTTAAACCTGAAATGACGAAATTGTGTCAAGAAAATAAAAAATATTTTCTTTTGAATATCCATTTGCAGGGCAAGAGAACGCTGTTTACCACTGAAAATTTACCACTGGGATGGTTTGCTTCTTGTGGTAAACTTTCAAAAATAGTATCCTCGTGTCCTGTAAATGAGCATTCCTCAAGACCACGGCAGAGTCCGCGTTGTGCCGGCTTCGGTATGAAAGGGTTATAGCGGGAACTGCTGAATTGTCAGCTTATATTATTCCAGTTTCTTTTGGAATTAAAATATATGCCATTGAATTTTCATACAGCCGTTCCTCACCAAAGTAACCATGCTGACAAAATCAATTCCACTCCGCCTACCCTCAAGAGGACAAGACAAATACAGCAAATAAACTTCCTAGTCCACGCAGTAGGATGCTAATATACCAGCAATAATTGTTAGTCTCATGGGCATCCTTATCCCCTTAAGCATTGAACTGGTTTAAGAAAATTTCAATTTGGAGAACAAGAGAAGACTATTTTAGAAAGTTTAGGACTGGAATGGCTGTCTCAGACAACATCGCAGCCGGTGTACTAGAAGAATACACTATTGAATTTTCTCCTGCACTAATCCATATTTTCCAGTATTCGTACAATGATAATTTACGCTTTAACAATCCACCACACGATATACGAATACGACAGTGTCCATTGTCCCCCTCTCACGACTATTTGGAGAAAATGCTCAATTCTTCTTATATCACCTTCGTGTGTACGAATTGTATATTATTGATAAATTAATTTAAACTAAATTTATAATTAAAAATAAAATTAATTTAATAACTGTTGAGTATTCTGAAATTAATTTGACTTATGAATATGTTCAATTAAGTTTCTCTTTGTGTCTTTTCAATATGTCATTTATAAATCAGAAATTTTATGACGTTTGAATATTTTGAAACTAATTTGGCTGAAAAATAATAAGATAATCAAGTTACCTTCTCTTTGTGCCAATTTCAAGTGTACGATTTTAGTCGCAATCTAATAGCTGTCGAATATTTCGACCTTTCTCCTTGTGCTACTCTCGAATGTATGAATTGCATTTTGTTGATAAATATATAATGAATATAATTATGTATATAAAATCTACCGTCATGCAATATATTGTGAACTGTAATGCCTCATATGCCTAGACAAGGCATGAGTGTAATAAAGTGAACTTGAACTTGTAGACAGTGGTACGATACCAGATGACTAGAGAAAGGCCAACATTGTTCCAGTTTTCAAGAAGAAGACCGGCACCTGACAACCAACTATCGACCGGTATTTTGCAGATTAATCATTACAAATATGCTGTCATGAACATAACTAACCACCGTCACAAACCACCGTCGGCTATATCAACTACACGGGCACATGTTCTACAAAGAGGCAAGCAGCTAGTGCCTACCTGTCACTATCAGCCAATACGTACACTGAACAGACTATATAAATAACATCACCAGCAAAGACCAGCAGATCAGTTGGATTCATCAAGTCCAGCTAAGTCTTCGTGGTACTAAGCATAGAACACCAAGATAACAGGTTACTAAATCACCGCCAGACCATCACTTGAATATGGCTCCATTTTCTGAGCCCCACGCAGCAAGAACGAAACCCTATTTCACATCTCTCACACGTGTCCATCGGAGAGCAGCTGTAATTGTCAATAACAACTAATATGGCTTTACACAGGGCTGCATCATCAAGATGAGTAGCAGCCCGACTGATTTCTTTAAAACTGTGTATAAACAATCAACAACCAGATAGATATAGCAGCTAATGAACATGTGGATGGTGGTGACAGGCGTACCAGAGCAGACCACAGAGTAAACCAGCTTCATACACGAGAACAATAATCAAGGTAAACTTGCTGACACGTGAAGCAGCCAGCGCCAACACGCGTGATAGCTTTGAAGTTGCCACGACGTGTTGAAATATCAAACTCTAGAGAGTATCAGCAATATAATGGGATTGGTTCACATTTAAAGTACCATTACCCGGAATCCTCATGACCAGAAGAAGAAGAAGAAGAAGAAGAAGAAGAAGAAGAAGAACAAGAAGAAGAAGAAGAAGAAGAGGTGATCGCATCATGTCTAGTCGAAGTTTATCCTTGCACAGAAAATAAAAATCAATCTCCTTCACTTTTTCTTGGCTCTTAACGAGTGAGTTGTTCATGCATTCAAATTCACTAGTCTTTCCCGAGATTATACATAAAGGTGCTTAGGCGCAGGAACAGTGGTGGGGTGAGGGGGGGCAAGTAGACCCCCCCCCCCAAGGTTTTTCCTCTCCCATAGCGACCCCTAGGTTTTGGCCACACCCATAGTTTAGTCCCCTCCAACCAGGTCAAAGTACGTTCATATACCGCTGCGGTGTTTACCATGCCTGCCATCCATTGCCTTGTAGCTATAGAGCCAATCCCAGTCGAGCAGAGCCTATACTGCGACCGACCATTTGGCGTGAAATGCAAACACGTTTCAGATCGTCTGTCTAATAAGCTAGCTCAAATCATGTTATGACAGTGAACAAACAGTATATTAAACTATTATATTATAAGCACGTATACGTATATAAACGAAACGCTCACTCCTTTACATTTCCCCACCGCCTGTTACCATTTATACCACCACAGTGACCGCGTCAATCACTATTAGAACTTCATTATGATCACTACCACAATCATCACTACCGCATACACAGTCGTCATGCCGACGACCGTCGCCGCCGCCGCCGCCGCCGCCGACGACGACGACGACGACGGCGACACCGTTGCCACCACCACCACATTTATTTTGATAGACGTAACTTTCTAAGATTTATAATTACTATGCTCGAGCTGTATGTAGGTAACAACATGTATCTGTTTTTGCATTTGCAGGCTATCACCAATACGCCAGAGTTTATAACCGGAAAATGTAGTCGCTTTGATTTTGATCAAGGCGCGCTTGGTAAGTTGAAGTTCGTCTTGAAAGTAATACGACGCATATTACTGTCCGCGTATAACCTATGTAGATGGATCACAATGGAGACCAACACCGACTAGTTTGTTTGTCTGTCCTTTGATTGGTCTGTCAAACATTTTTACATGCCGTGACATTCAGACGTGTCAACGTGTTTGAGAGACCAATGAAAGGACAGACAGACACGCTAGGCGCAACAAAAATAGGCCTACCGGGATTCTGAAGATAAATCTGTAGTGTTGGTCTCCATTAAGCTCTATCTAGACAATGGAGGGATTCGGGCTGTCATTCAAATATATGACGTCATAATCAAAATAGATACCTTGTTAGCTTACACCACAATCAAGTGACGTAGGTACGTCATGAAAGTGGCAACAGTCGGTCAGTAACGGTCTGAGTTGTGTATTTCTTGTTCAATTTACAGTTTACTAAACATTCTGTTGAACACTTTGAAACTAAGATGACCGGGAGATGTTGCTGCCATGGGCAAAACCAGCCCCCCCCTCCGCCCCCTCCGCCCCCTCCGCCCCCAGCAAATTATTTTCAGAATATACAAAGACTTATCGGTACAGTTCCTCTAAGATTATAAATCTGAGGCTTCATGGTTCAAAGCGTAAAACTCGATTCAAGCTTGCGTACGAGGTGGGCGTGTCTTAACCCGTTAACCATCGAAACTGTTCAAGAAAATTTTAATTTTCTCATAAAAAATAAAAAACTAGAATTACTGGATCGTTTATCGAGCCAGTCATTCCAGTGGTAAATTTTCAAAAATAGTCTCTTGCTCTGCTAATGGACATTTCTCAAGACCACTGCAGAAGCCGTTTTTGGCTGATATGAGTGTTAAAGGGTTAAATAGAAATATATGGGACATAGCTAGAACTCTATTGTGCTTCGATATTGTTGAACCAGGTTCCAGATTGCCGGATTATATGTCAACGGGTCGTATTTCTGCTACGCACTATAGCTAAGACATATATATATATATATATGCGACCTGGTAGGATGTTAAAATATCTAGCCGAGTAACACATCGATTTATACTAGCGGCTCCTAGCTGCTAATATGACAGCCACATTTTAATAAAACTAACCTAGAATAATCCATTGTCCTGAATATTGTTAAAATGGCACGCTGTATGTCATGGGAAAATGTCATATACGACGATTATGCAACACAGGACAATTGAGAGTATGGTCTAATTACGCCATTAACCGTGACAAACACTGTTGCGCTAAGTTTGTGAATCACGATTTGGCACATCCATTGTGAACATATTGTACATTACAGGGATATCTGCTATATCACACTGAGAGTAAGCCGATATCACATTCAAACTGTTAATTGACTCGGAACGAAGTCGTGTTTTGATCATCCCAGTTGGCGTGTAGTATTTCATGAATAAAATGCCGTGCAGGGCATGTAGAGTTGTCCGAAACAGGACATTGGAAAACGATAGCTCATTGCATTACTTATGCTGTAAAGCCAGTAAAGGGCGTCATTGCATAAATCATCGCATCGTCTGTTAAGCCAACTACGAGGTGATCTCAAGAAAGCAGGAAGCGGTAGGAAAGCAAGAAAGGCTGTACAGTCAAATCAAGAATGGACCCAAGGAAGCTAAATATGTTGATGAGGACAAGACGCGGTGGACAAAAGGGAAGATGGACTGATTGCAGCTGTAAGACCTTTCTACCACTACAACCGCAGAATACAGTAATCTTACATATGCTGTAAACGCATGGTCTCTGCGGTGTGTGCACAGGTGAGAGGTACTGCGCGACCCTCTGTACCAGGAACTATTGGAATAGGTTGAAAAATGCCTATGGTCTGAAGAATGTCTACGGGTGCTGCCATCTTTTCTGATGCATTACGGGCTGAGCTGGTTACTCCACTATCACCTCTGTCTACGTCGCTGAGTGGCTTGCAAGGCCAGCAGCATGGCAAAAGAGCAGCGGCGCTATTATACGTAAACACTAGCTGGCGGCTCTATGTATTCAAACAAACCTCTGTTGCGTAAAAACTACTTGAGATTTTAAAATAAAATTTGGATCATATATAGAACATCGCATGGTTTAAATAATCTCAGATTCTCAGGCATATCGGTCAAGTAAATGTACACATTTCAACGAAATCCTTTTCAAAATAGTCAGTAATATTTATTACCGTTGTTGCTATATATCGTGTCTAAAAGCACTGATGGGTAAAAACTGAGATTTTAAAATCAAATTTGTAACATATATAGAAGGGTCTATGTTTTAAATAATCCCCGATTTTAAGGCATCTTAAAAGTAAATTTTGTCAAGTAGATCCCTCATTTCAACGAAATTCCTTTCAAAATAGTCAGCAATATTCATTACTGCTGTTGCTCTGTACTAGGGCTATGTGTACAACAAACAAACCACTGTTGAGTAGAAACTAATTACGATTTTTAAAATTAAATTGGAAACATTGGGGGCGTATGTTAAACTACTAATTGTGAGTTTTATGCACAATTTTGTTTTGAAATATAAACTGATTGAAGGCGTAATAAAATTGGTCTGGAAATTGATAAATTAGTTATGGACAATGTATAGAATTTCATTCTGCGGGTCTATGAATCCTGTTCACTATCTAGCATGAAGATAGTCTATTTGCTGGCCAAGAGAAGACCGTTTTTGAAAATTGACCACTGGAATAGCTGGATAAGTTGATAAGCAAGCAACTCAATTAATCTAAAAATAATCTTGTTGGGCTGAAAAACGTTCAATGAGCAAATTTTCTTGACCAATCTTGGCCATTAAAGGGTTAAGTCGCATAACCCTGACCATTAATCCATTTAACACTCATGTCGGCGAAAATAGCTTTTGCAGGGATCTTGAGAAATGTTCATTTGCAGACCAATAACTGGCAAAGAGGCTAACTTTGAAAATTTACTACTGAAATGACTGGCTCGATAACTGAGCCAGTCATTCCAGTGGTAAATTTGTCAAAAAATCATCTCTTGGTGTGCAAATTAACATTTTCTATGAGAAAATCAAAATATTCTTGAACAAATTTGAGCATTAACATAAAGTATTGAGCTAAAAAAAGTCTTAATTGGTTCTCTTGGAGCTTAGCCAAGTAAGTCAGAATGAACATGGATAAGTATTTATTGCCAAATGAGTTGAGCCATAGGCTCTAATTATGTATTATGCTATGGATGCATTATGTAAGATGACACATAGAGTTAAAATTAGATGTGCTTTGAACAAATGGGTCATGATTTTATATTGTACCCTTATTACATGGGTGGCCGTCCATGCTCATGCTATGAAATGCTAATTATAGATTATGCTATGATGTTTGTACACAGGTCTCTGACCAGTTTGTGGATCTCATTCAAGAACCTTCACTATCCAAAATACTCATTTGCACAGGTCAAAGCATTATTTGGCTATATGGCCAGTGATCTCTACTATAATCTTTAAGACGCCATTGTTAGCCTTGGATCTAACCACTGAATCTGATTAATTTGTAATTTTACTATTAGAGTCTTTCTACCAACTTTCAGACAAACCATTTTTTCTGATTTAAGCAGATTTCCTAACACAGTGATAGTGTTGTCTTATTATGCCTCCATATAAATATATAATTGCTTTGCCCGTCCGCCGTTCGTGTTTCATTTCTGGATGATAAGTTCATTGAAGGGATCATTCATTTTCAATCTTTTGTGTGAGCTTGTCCTTGTTGGGCCGAAGAACACTATCGATTTTGGCGTCAAACGGTCAAAGGTCACGGTGACCTAATTAATTATGTGATATTGCGTTTCCGGATGATAACTCAAGTTCTATTGAAGGGATCATTGCGAATCTGGTATGGTAGCTTAACATTGGTGGTCCGAAGAACCCTATCGATTTTTGCGCCAAACATTAACTAAGCTATATGTAACCCATCCCTCACAGGATCTCTCTCTCTCTCTCTCTCTCTCTCGCTCTCTCTATCTCTCTTTCTCTCTCTCTCTCTCTCTCTCTCTCTCTCTCTCTCTCTCGCTCGCTCTATCTCTCTCTCTCCCTCTCTCTCTCTCTATCTCTCTCTCTCTCTCTCTCTCTCTCTCTCTCTCTCTCTCTCTCTCTCTCTCTCTCTCTCTCTCTCTCTCTCTCTCTCTGAGCTGATCTATCTATTTGACCCTTTCACATACAAATGCTAAATACAGCTCACGGGCCCCTATCTGCACACAGCAGAAATGACCATGAATATTTCATGTGACCACACATCAATAACCCAGGAATGTATCTAAGGGAAGATTCGCCAACAATTTACGGTCCTAAAATCAATGGATTTTATTGTGCTATTGGTAACCTTTTCGGTTGTCATCTTGGATTTCCAAAAATTCTCTGGAAATCACTAAAAATGCGCCTGGTCAGTCTGACCTAGGTTCCTGATAACACAGGCCAATGGTCAAATTAGCCATTGGAATCAATGGCAAATTATTGTCAGCGTGTTCACCCATCTTATGCGCAATTTATACCAAATCGTGTCACAATGTCAATATATGCATCTGTTATTTGCATTATCCAAAGAGGCTGATTCGATGACAAAGAGTAGAGTTATGCCACATGCAACTCTTCTGCAGTATTGTACCAACGTGAAAAGATATTACCTAAGTGGCACATTCCATCATATTTATAGCTATTTGGTAACTTGATGGCTGAACCTGCTTTTAAACTTATTGGCAGCGTTACAAGTAAAGCATACTATATTTCCAGTATTTTCCTAATTTCATTTACTATTCCTGTATTTGGGTAAAAATTTTCTACATTTCCTAGTGCATTATCCATCATAATGTAGGAAACAGAATGCTATGCTTCTCAGAACATTCCTATATCCCATCGAAGTTCATTTTTGAGTGAATAATACAAATCTTACAACATTGTAAACAACCCGTCTGTTTCCTTCTGTTTAATACCACACAAGAAATAAGCCTATTTACCCTTTCATGGCGGAGGCTATATTTGTAATGTTAACACTGACATAACCGGCTCGATAAAAGGGTCAGTTATTACAGTGGTAAATTTTCAAAAATAGTCTTCTCTTGGCCTACAAATGGATATTCAATAAGCAACTATTTTGATTTTCTTGACCAAATTTAGCCATTAAAGATTTTTATAATGCCTTTAATCTTCAAACATGTGAAATGTGCTTTGTTTTTCAGTAAACTATCGTTTTACATACGACTTATTCAATGGATTAAAATTTAACCAAATTCAAAATGTAGATGAATTGTTACCAGTTACAGCAAAATTGTACTGCAAAATATAAATAGGTCTACTGTGGATGGATATAAAATCCAAAATATCCACATTGAATATTGTTTTCAATGTAATAGCACTGCTAGATTTGATTAAATTATTAAAAATCAATGGTGACAGTCTCTCAACATTGGCTGAAATCCAATATACATTCCATCCTGAAAATCACTTGCTGTGGTATAACTCTGTAGCTTTGAGTGGTTGGTGTTCTATCGGTCGTTGGGACATGGCAGGATCTCTATCAAAATTAGTGTAAATGCAAAATCCAATAGGGCGACCAAACAAATATTTTGAAAATCAGTTTCTATTAGAAAACTGCCTAGTTGGGCTTACTAACGTCATGTAGCGCGGGCCTTCAAGTGGTTCTTCCGGGGCACCGATGCAGTCATTTGTTAAGGGATGCAGGAATGCATGTGTTTCTGAAGTGGATACGTATACAGGAACAATGTGCCTTTATAAACATCATCAATAGTAAGCTGAAATTGGAGTTAGGTGTAGGCTTGGACGATTTTTTAATTTAATGGTGAAGTTTGATTTATTTTTAAATTCAAGATTTTTATGATGTAATTGAGGAAAAATTTTTAAATCGTCAAAAATTTTTCTGTTTCTTTAAAATCTAAAGTGGGTTCTTTTCCATCGCATTTTGGCAGTACATAAGTACACTTTTAATCGATTCACGCTTGTGTTCATTGTGTTTATATTCCGCCGTGCATGGCACATGTCTAATAATTACTAATTGCAACATAAAGCACTATGATAAACAAACTAACAATAGCAAGGTAACACCTTTGTCACTGATCCGTCGAATCACCATATAATTTTCTTTCTTTCACTACAGACCCTGAGTCTGTCAGGAAATACCAAGTATATACTTAGTTGCAGAGTGTGTGGCAATAATCAGCGAACATAATTCTTTGTAATTCTAGAGTTAGCAATTTCAATTAGTAACAAGGGCAAGCAGTGTAATAATTGTTCTTTTTTGTTTCGGTTGTCATGTCTAATTAAAGAAAATAAAGCAACACCATTCCAGATTGTTGTATTTGGAACTCTGCGTTCTGTTGATTTTTCTTACATGTAAATCTTACATTCTGAAAGCAACTATAAACCGCATGCTCATAGAATAATTATTTACATACCGCTCAGCACAGGTTCGGTCTGCTAAATGTAGTGACCAATAGTCGAGTATTTGTCAGTCGAGCGGAACATCTTTGGATTAGGTAATTGTAGGTGTGTTTGACTGGCAGACAGTCATTAGTCAACTGTAGTAAACTACTACAGTTCGCGCGTTGAACGTCACTATTCCGTCGTCGCCATCTTCACAAAATCGATCGTCAAGTAAACTTTTGAATACCACCTCGAATTTTAGCCACCCCAGCAGCAACGCAGATATGAATGTGTATTTCCAATGGCATATGCCTTTATTTAATCAAAATAGTATCTAGGCCGCTACAGTTAATCAATATTTCATCGGTAGTCGATTATTATATAATCAAGTGTAAAATAAAATAATCGAAAATTCGATTTAATGGAGCAAAAATCGATTATTTATTTTAATCAGGCATAATTTAGTGTTTAGTTTTGTAATACAGCTAATGCATCGGTGGATTGACTGTTACAGCAAGGTAGTTGTATAAACATTTATCCCTGACGTTCAATCCTGCTTCTCCCGAGTCATAATCGGAAACATTTGACTGCTACTGTTTATGGAACAATATCCACCTCTGAAAGCGATAGGCTGGTGTTGGTGGCCATTTTGCGAAAACATGTAAAACATGAATTACTGGTTTTTTCATAGTAAGTTCACAAAATTTTGATGTAAATTTTCACAAATTCTTCCGAATGTTTTGGGAGTAGTCAAATGATTCTCAGAATATTCGACTTTTCTAATGCTAGAAAAATAGGGAATGTCATTGATATAGGGCCTATGGAACTATGAAATCAATATCATAATAAAAATAATATGGCCATTTCACGAAAAAGTGCAAAGTATTGACTTACTGCTTTTCGTAGTAAATTCACAAATTTTCGACAAAATTTCACAAATTTCTGCCGCTTGTCTTGGAATCAAAATGTTCAGCTTTTCCGACACTGGAAAATAGGGAAATATCGTAGATAGGGTGAGCTCAATATAATTAAAAGTTAATCTAATGTTAAAATTAAATTGGCGTCTTTTTACTGGCTTGAAAAATGAAAATCTTGGCATACACGCCAGAATCTTAAAAGCATTATCCAATGGAAATGAGTTGACAGTAGATTCCAAATTGACTTCATTATACTGGGCAGGGTTCAGTCAATCAGAGGACTGGTTGATATAATTTGTTCTATTGAGCGTCTTGCGGTCATTTCATAGGCCGACTTAGTTGAGGATGTGTCAAAGCAAAAATCCTGCAAGCCTACTTAGGTGCAATTAGAAAATGCTTAAAATTGTAATGGGATTATTAGTCCTACTACTTAGTTAATTAAATTTAAGTAGAAGTTGTGAAGCCTATTTAGTGAAGCAATCATTCAATACACCTTTTCATAATTACATGTGCACCTGTTGCGGAAATTCGCTTTTCACAATTTGAAAAAAAATAAAATAAAACAAATCTGGTTTAAATCTAATAAATCCGAGGCTTTTTAATTTTACAAAATCGATAACCGCGGAGCTAGAGCTTCTGGAAAGTTCCTGGAACTGAATTATCACAAATAGATATTCTACGCTTACAAATGCTAGCTATTCTACGTTTACAAATGTTACTAATTTCCGTACAGACAATCAACTTGACGAACACGGCTCGCCTAAAACCATTCATAGTCAGGTTTTATTGTATACCAACCCAACCCAGCACACAGTTTCATAAATATATAGAATATTATAGGTATAGAATAGGTTTGTTATCCTCATTGACTAAATTTAATAGAACCTCCCATGTTGACCAAATATTATATGCTACACATTTGTTGATGTTATATCAGTTTTGCTTCTGAACTTATAAATAAAGTGGAACCAGGTTCTTCTCTTTGATGCATTACATCAATATGTGTACTTGTCTATAATTGTTTTGCTTAGCTAGTTTGCTCGTGCGTGCGTTCGCGCACGCGTGTTTCCATGTATGTGTTCGTGCTTGTATACGTGCGTGCGTGCGTACATGCATGCGTGCGTGCGGGGTCCGTGTGCGCACGTGTAAGCGTGCGGGTTTGTTGACACCGTGTGGCTGAATTACAGAATCCCAACACACCAGAGAATTGTAAAATCTATAATTCTATAATTATTTTGATTAACTATAGTTGATCTTTTTCCGTTTCGGTAGTTTTGCTTTATTTAATTTTATTTGGTATGGAATATGTAGTAGGACTCATCCAGGCCAGTTCGGGTGTGGGCCATATACTTGTTGTATATGTACAGTGTCAATATTTCATTTCCACAATGGTTGCGATAATATGATAAATATGTTATATCTTATTTCTACGTAGGCCTATATATTTTGGTATTTTACTTTGCATTGGATCTACTTCTGGTGTTTTATTCTGTTGCTAGGTGACTGCTGGTTCATCGCTGCTGCTGCTGTACTCGCAACATCTCACGAGAAACAATTTAGCCGAGTAGTTCCACACGACCAGTCATTTCGCAGCGAGTACTGTGGTATAAATAACTATTCACTATATAGACAATAATATTACGTCTATCTACCGCTTCTTTTTGTCAATTCTTCATATCCCCGTCTGTCTGTCTGTCTGTCTGTCTGTCTGTCTGTCTGTCTGTCTGTCTGTCTGTCTGTCGGTCGGTCGGTCGGTCGGTCGGTCGGTCGGTCGGTCGGTCGGTCGGTCGATCGGTCGGTCCGTCCGTCCGTCCGTCCGTCCGCCCCCCCCGCCCGCCCGCCCGCCCGCCCGCCCGCCCGTCCGTCCGTCCGTCCGTCCGTCCGTCCTCCCTTCCATCCGTCTGCCCGTCCGCCCGCCGGCCGCCCGCCTGCTCTCTCTCTCTCTCTCTCTCTCTCTCTCTCTCTCTCTCTCGCTCTCTCTCACTCTATTTCTCTCTTTCTCCCCCCTCCCCTCCCCAATCCCCCTCTCTCTCCCTCCCTCCCTCTCTCTCTCTCTCTCCCTCCCTCCCTCCCTCCCTGCCTCCCTCCCTCCCTCCCTCCCTCCCTCCCTCTCTCCCTCTCTCCCTCTCTCTCTCTCTCTATCTCTCTCTCTCTCTCTCTCTTTCTCTCTCTCTCTCTCTCTCATAGTATTTAAAGAATACGCAAGCGTTACACAACCCTATTGGGAGCGCCGGAAGTAGTATTAGAATACTCGTACGTTGTCACATGGTTTAGTTATTATAATTTGAAACGGAAATACAAAGGCCAGGCGTATGATCTAGTTCATAGGAAATGCCCCTTGAAAATTATGCTGAGCTGACTTATGGATGACCAAGTCAACACCGAGACGGCTATGATGATGGTTTGCTTTATTGTTGTTCAGTTCTTAGCTGTAAATTAGTACCATATCATCCATATGTTGCAAACATTATCAAATTGCATGCTATATAGAAACTATATACATCAAGACTCAATTTTCCAAGATGTAGATTTTAGTGTTATCGTCAGTTTGAGAATGGAAATGTGGGTATTATGCCATCTGTTAGTTTGCGTTGCGTTTATCAAACCAAGCTGCTGTGGGTCACTACCAGACCTCATGCTATAGTAAGGCGCCATTACTGGTACCCTACGCTTATCTATTGTGTTCTAATGTGTGCACTATGTGCGTAGCCACGTTTCAATCTGAAGGCTTTGGTATGTTATGATAGATGAAATGATTGCCATTTCCTTTACTGTATCTAAATCATATTTATTTCCGTGTAAATATCATGGCTGCCTTCATCGAAGAATCACACTCAAAACCGATTTCTTTCATTCAGGGTGGTAACAGTTCAGTACATTTTACAATGGTAGCCATAGTAACAATAAACAATTCACCGCGTATCTAAGCTATTGGGTGGTCATGAATGTCATTGTTCAGTCATGATGAGTGGTATATTATACAGAGAGATAAAAATATTAGTATGAAATTTGATTCCACCACAACAGTTCACAAACCGGGGAAAGGAATCTAAATTTGATCCCGTCGAAGTATTTGTTAGTCAACACCATGAAAACAAATTAACATCTGCAGCCATGTAATCAAACGGTAGCCAACTAATGTAGCTGTCCACATAAGTACGACTATTCCTTTGACGTCCACAATGATCCCAATCATGGGAATTTTAGAGCCTCGAATCCACACCTTCCAGAAAGCCTGAAAGGCAATGTCGACTGAATTGGAGAAAAAGAACCCAACATTCTGCTCTTTCTCCACATTTCTTCTGGCGCCTTGTTACCCTAAAAGGGTCTGATCACGCTCTGCTAAATTTTCATCGAATTCTTAACAAGTGACTGACCAGGTTAGTGGAACTGGTATTTGACAGATGTATTACATCAACGATATTTTCAGGTCGTATCACTCCTCCGTTCCCGTACTCATTAACTTTGATATAATTCTGTATGTATGCATAGTAGGTTATATGAGCTGAATGACGAGACGGTCCCTGATCTGAGCTTCTATAATTATATCACAGATATAGATAGATAGATATATTTCCACAATAGGCCGATGGCCCTTGAGTGTACAGTGCATGAGCATCTTTTGGCGGAACACTAGCATAATACAATATTAAATTACTATATAATTAAAAAATAACATTTGTTTAACAGTATTTATTTACCGACAATATGATGCGGACATGGATCTCTTAAGCCTTTCGTACCGAGGACGGCAAGCACCAGCCTCTGTAGTTGTCTTGAGGAATGCACATTTGCAGGCCAAGAGAAGACTACCCCTGAAATTTTATCACTGGAATGACTAGCTCGATAACCGAGCCAACCCTTCCCGTGGTAAACCCTAAAAAATAGTCTTCTCCGGGCCTGCAAACGAACAATCAATAAGCAAATAATTTGATTTTCACGATTGAATTTAGCCATTAAAGTGTTAGCATACACTATCTATTAGCCCCCTCCAATTCCCCACCCACAAAATCCCAAACAATACCATTATACTTATGACAGGCTGTGAGGGAGGAGAAAGGAGGTCCTAGAAAAGGAAGAAAGAAAGAGAAAGAAAGCTGAAAGAAAAGAAAAGAAAGGAGAAGGAGAAAATGCATTTAGTTTACACATTTTGGTCGCGTAGAAGAAAAGCGTTATATACAAAAGCTGCTAACTTTTGGACTGTTGAGCTGCTATCACATATTAGGGCGTAGCACGTGTACACGTTTACACGGGGAAAAAGATTATTATTACTGAATGTCGTCGCGTGTGGCACTTACCTAAGCTGACAGCCAGCCTTTGCAGAACTCATTAAAGTTATCCTGAAGCAACAGCATTAAGAAAATATTTGAAAATTTCAGTGCCGGCATTTTACTTTGATTTTTGTAGCCGACATTGTTTGGTATTCTATTGTTCTCGCTGTCACGCGAGGTCCAGTATAAAACCATTCCCATGACGCTAATGCTAGTCATTGTACTGCTGGCCTCCTAGTTGCGCGGATCTATCTGGATATCGTCTAGTAAGCATATAGTAGTTCGATTCCAATTGTGTGTGCCCTATGGTAGACGTGAAACGTCCTAGCTGAGATATTTTTTCTATCGCAATTTGACTGAGAATTGAGAGCAGCAACAATTTTCTTTCAAATTATTTGTAAAATAATCTCAAATCTCAGGACCACTGTAGAAAAGTCACGTGTGTGGGCCAGATGACATGAACAAGGAAAATAAACATCTCAAGCATACAGGTGACACCATCTCACACGTCGTCAGCTCTGCATTTGACAACACCTTATAATTGCTTTGAGAGAATGCACAATCATAACACTTCCTAAACCCAAGAATTCAACAACCTCTCTCCAAGCAGGTCAATTGTGCCTTTGAAAGACAATAACAATATTGCGATTGGAATGGATATGTCACGTGCACTTGATACCATCAAGTGATCACAGATTCTTCAATCCCTCCATCAAGCTGATTATGACGATGACTAATTATGCCTGGTGAGACTACTACTGGAAAAGACAATTGACCATTCCGGTTTATCCATCAATAACATGACGTCATAATCAACTAGGTGATGTGTAAGAGGGCAGTATAATTAATGACGTCATGAATGACGGAGACGACTCCATGCAAGCTCGAATCACCGCTGGCCACACAGTCTAAGCTCAAGCTCCCCACTATTGTAATGTCTGCGAGGGTAGCGCAAGATCAATAGTCAATGTTTGGACACGCTCCTTGAATGACAGAAAATAGACCAGCTCAGAAAAGCATTGCAGTTTTCAGTACTAGGTCCCAACACCTACAAGGCACGTACATGACACTATGGACACCAACCTGCTAAATGCTTTACGATCAGACCTAAAAGACCTTTACATTTTTAGCTATGCCCTGCCCATCTCTAGCTAAGCTCCACCCACACCTCGCTCGTGTTGGGATTGATCGATCTCTGAAGTTCCTAACTATCGATTTCCAGAAAACTATACAGATAAGCTGTTGAATATGTTAAAACTAATTTGACTGGGTGTTGTTGCTGCCTATGGCAGCAACAGCGCCCAGTCAAATTAGTTTCAAAATATTTAACAGCATGTTTCTCAAATAGCCAAAACATACAATTCGTACAATTATTACGGACTATTAAGTGTTAAAGACGTAATGATTATGACGTCATCCTACACGCGGCTTAGCTGATCATGTTGTCATATGACGTCAGATGATATATGATACTCTGGAAAGGTGAATCAGAAACCACCAATGACAAAAAACAACATAAAGGAGGAACAATACACTGTGGGGGAAATTTGAAGAAAACTGATTGTAGTCCGGTTGCCGGACAAAGAACCCATAAAAATTGGACTCCCAATGGTATTTGGTGTTTTTTGAGCCATGAAACCCTACTGATTAAAAATCTGGATGATTCTCCGCTGGCACCCTTGAGGAATTTGAAAAATCCAAGATGGCCGCCAAGATGGCCGCCAAAAACATTATCAGCTATATCTTGCTATCGTGAACAGGTGGAATACTGATTTTGGTGTCGAAATGTAGGTTTTCATGGTCCCAGAGTCGTATTATGTACAATAAAACTAGTTTGGGTGGTCACATATACCAAGGGATATAATTTATAAACGGCCAGAAGGCTGTCAAAATGCATGATAAGTACTATATACTTTAGGAATTATGAATGATGTCTGGAAAATACATCCTCCTCAATGTCATACAGCATTGTCAAATGCATCAATGTTTCAACATCACGGTTATATAACACAATGTTGTGCTGTCACAGTGCCAAAAACAATTATTTCCGTGGAATGCACTGGAATAAACTATCCACACCCGAATAAATGATCTACACACGAATAAACTAGCTACACACGAATAAACTAGCTACACACGGAGAAACTATCCACACCGAATAAACTATCTATGGTGAATGAACAGCATAATTCAAATCCAGACAGCATTGATTGTCTATTTCTCGCAAACAATCCGGACATACAGCCTTCAATAATATAGCAATCCTGACACATTTAATAGTGATGGACTGTTCACCCATTTAGCTTAACACTTCCTCCTCTTCCTCCTCATTATTGTCACTATTATCATCTTCTGTTTGTTGATCTAAATGTTTTGACCATATGTTATGGCATGATATGTTCTCACTCTTCATGCAAATACAAAATGGTGTACATGAGAGTTGAGCCTATGTACATCCAGACCTTGAGGATGAACATACATTTTCAGCGGCGCAACCACTTCGTATCATCTTAAGAATTTCAGATGGTACTGGATCTACTCCTGGTGCAACCGTTATTGGAAACAGTGACTGTGAGGAATCAATTTTGCGCCACCCAAATTTTGTAACATCCAAATTAGGTTGGTTAGGCATAATAGCAGATTTCCAAACACTTGGTTGATAATGAGCGCGTTTCATGTGCATTGCTAATGATTCTGTTGTTGGCGGCAGCATTTTCAGCTTGGACATTGATGTAATGTTTTTTCTAGCAATCTTTGTGAGCCATACATGATACCGAATTTATGACGCGGAGGCTTTTCCTTTGCAGCCATAGGCTGCACCAATAAATGATGTAGCTTAAAGCATCACGTCTTCAAATTCTGCATTGACATTACCAAGTCTTCCTAGATTGTAGCCTTTTATGAGATACTTAAATGCTGTTGCTTTGCCGATCCCACTGTATCACACCTCGTAATTGCACGCATACCTAATATACTAGGGATAATTTCCTTGTGTTGTTGTGATGTTGCACCAACATCTATCAGAGTCCTGTTTGAACTAGTGGCCTCCATGAATACTTTGCAGAAGACTCCATTGAACGTGTAAAAGGAGAAAAACATCTGTATCATCTGATATTATCTTGATACATTCGAGGTCTTTGGTGGGTGCAATATTTACCCTTTGCTGAACCAAGATGACATCCACCTCCTCATGTGTTGTGTTCATGTCATTTCTCTCAATCACAATGCCATTACTGACCGCCTTAGGTTGTTCCTCGTTTTTTCAATAAACATGTCAGACCACATGCCATTCAATATTCCATTATCCAATCACAACGCCATTACTGACCTCATTAAGGATAGACGCTGATCCTGTAACAACTAAGGTGTAACCTTCATCTGTCTGCGTATAGCAATCTTTGACTCTCCTGATAAGTTGATCAGAAATAATGTCTATATGCTGTACTTTGTTTGCAGTTAACATCACTTGTAGGCATAATAACGATCAAATACCAGATACACATTCGCCTGGCGAAGCTTCTCCAGAATGTAGCTCAGGAAGCCATCCAAGTATGTTTGAACTGTTCTTTGTGCATGCCAGTGTATAATCCAATGTATGGCACACCCATCAATTATGATACCGGCAGATTGTGCAACTTCGAGCTTCTTCTTCAATGTGGATTTTGCCGTCGTTACTCGCATGTCACCGCCATCGTCAAATATAGAACTAGAGATAGGCGCAAGCTCGTGATCAAATATGTTCCCAATATCCAAGTCACGTGAGTGCATCAGACCCATCACCCGGGAATATATCAGTTCAATGTCATAAACACGATCAGATCCTACTTTCACATGTTTTTGGCAATGTTCATTGTAAATAATTTCTTACTCAATGGAGCATGAAAACCGCCAGGCCATGTAGCTCGATACTCATTCATTTGTCATTGGCCTATGGCTAATGCATTGCCAACGTTAACTGTATCATGAAATATCCTGCCTGTCACTATGTTTATTATATTATCAGGATGCTCAGACGTATTCAGTGGATCAATACAAAGTTGAAACATTTTGCGGATCATTTCTCTATCTTTTTTGTAGCATACAATCCAGCAGGTTTTTATTCTTTGTGTTCTGTGATCTCTTCCCATTCTGATGCATTTCTCATATCTGACATGTCTTTGGTGAGACGACTGAATATATGCTGACCATGTGCCCACCGATTAAAAGCACTTGGATTTAGTGTTATTCCTACAATTCCTCCCTGACCATGTCCATATCGCATGAACATTGTTTCAATAAACATGTCAGACCACATGCCATTCCATATTCCACGCTTATGCCGCATCACATGCTCATCTTTGAGAAACCGTTTGAGCAAATTAGATGGCAATCGTCCCATCGATCAGAGATAATAGAGTCCATTTCTTGCATAATTCCAATGGCCTCCAGTAAAGAAATATGGTATCATATGTTTTACTGCTACAAGGTGAAAGGGCCAATCACATTCTCTTTCCGCTCTGACATAAAGAAGGATTATAAGAATAGGAACAAACAGAAATTCTATCCAGAGTTTGGAGGTTCTACTCTTATATTCTTCCGGTACTTCTTCCCAGTAAGCATACGGGCTACGCCAGCAAATGCAGCTTTTATAATTTCTTCCAGACCACTGTGTGCCATCAGCATGCCTATAAGCCCACGAAACTCATAACCATATGCATACCACCTAGTCGTGGAATGAAATTAGTGAACATTTCTGGATAAATCCAAACTATGTTTACCATCACGCGGTATTACTGATGATCAGTTGTAAACACCGTATATACATGCCCTGTGTCATCAGTAACTATTTTGGCAGTCATCATTGTTGTTGGATCAGAGGGTGTCATATCAATCAGTGGTGTATACACCACCTTGGTGGCGGTCCTTAATGCATGGACTTGTTCGCGCGATATTATGGTGTTAAATCTTCCATGTTCTGAGGGATAATGGAACTTCAGCAATGTTCTTTAGAAAGATGAAGTCTAGATCACTTGCACGCCTTCGGGAAATGTTTTGCTGTACAGTACCTGCAACGGTAAGACTGAAACTTTGGACTCAGAATCTGGCATCTCTGGTCTTTTAAGGCCGGTATACTAGTTGGCTGGTACAGCATTAGTGGGTCCAGCTTTCATTTCTGCCTTCTTCAATCAAGGGATGGTCCCTTTACAATCATTGGAAGCTTCATTACTGGACTGCATTTGTGTCAAAAGTAAAGCTAGAGCGTGTGTAGACTGGAGACCATTTTGCGACGATATATTGGCGTCAAAGTTGTCGGCTACTGCTTGAATGAGTGTGCCATCATAATAAAAAGTCCACGCAGATGCTTGTGTTTTCCAGAAGCTGCTGAAGCAGACGCCTTAAACCTTTCATAGTATGAGCATGTAATACCAAAGCCATATAACTGTTCAATAAGGTTTTTTCTCTCAACAGTACAACAAGAGAGATTTGAAGGTGTGTTAATCTGCTGGTGATAACAGAAGGTATAATATTGCCTATCAAAATGGCAGGTAGTGTAGAATCTAATTCTTCAGAAATGTTGCGCATTAATGACATCAGGGTTAAACTTACAGATTGCAATGCAATGCAATGCATTTATTTATCCTAGTTTGATAAACCTGCTTGTCAGGTAAAAGTTCCTTAGACTCTTTGACAATTATTTTCGCGACTTTGGAAACAGATCTCGACGTATCATCGTCTTCCTCCTCCACAATTCTAACTAGATCTGAGGCTCTGCTTCGGAACAAAAGTGTATTTGCTAGTCCAGTGGCTGACAACACCAAAAGGTCTTTCCCAAAATGTCCAGACAGGGCCTTTACAAGATTTAAATGGCACTGTTTATCACCTCTTTTTCACGATGGAAATGATCAACTTCTACTGATGTCCAAATGTATGATGTGTCAAAGTCCATGGTACACAAATCAAGATTAAATGCAGAGTCACTTTGCTCAGTTTCATTCATACTATGTATTGCTTTTTCTATTGATGTTGAAGCCATAAATCTACATCGACTGTCATCGTGGTAACGTGCGTCAACAGCATGCAAATCACTGATTGGGCCCTGTATTCTAACCTGCATTTCTTTGGACCATCTGTCTCTCCTCTTAGAACACACGTCTAGAATTACCACTTTAAATGTTTTCTGGCAATAACCACTGTATGCTGTTCTACAAAGTTTAGATTTACGCCACCGCTTTTGATGTCTAGTGTCTGGCTCTATCTCACATGACTCTTCACAATATAAGCAATGTTCCGGGAAACTGAAGGTTATTACACTAGAGCTCTTTGTCCGTTTTGAAGGTGATTAACACAGAATTAACTCCTTTGTCAAACGCAAATTAATATTCTAGAGAAAAGGAAAACACATTTATAAAAAAAATCCTATGCCATTGATATCACTGGCTAGCTTTGACAATTAAGCCAGTCGTATCAATGAAACCTTTTTTTAATGCATTTTCCTCTTATAATTCACCCTCGATAAATTGAGAGTTCTCTCCCTTTGTCTGTTGCGGGCACCAAAATAACCTTTAATGCACATAGGCCGACTCAATGCCACTGAAAACCTACATTTATGCACCAACATCATTATCCTAGTTGCTCTAAGAAGTGAAATATAGCTGAATATGCAATTTTGCAGTCATTTTTGGCAAGTTTTAAATTAAAAGTTATCTCCCTTTGGGTATGTGACCACCCAAACTAGTTTTATTGTACATAATCCGACTCTGTGACCATGAAAGCCTACATTTAGACACCAAAATCAGTATTCTAGCTGTTCAGGAAAGCAAGATATAGCTGATCATGCATTTTGGCGGCCATCTTGGCTGCCATCTTGGATTTTTCAAATTCCTCAAGGGTGCCAGAGGGGCATCATGCAGATTCTTACTCAATAGGGTCTCAAGAGTTAAAAAACACAAAAAACCATTGGTGGTCCACAAATTTTAGGTGAGATGTAAAA